>MU226068.1:11656996-11714815 GCA_018584345.1 Thuja plicata | reverse complement strand
ATCTCAACCATTCATTTCATCATCAATTCCTATATAATAAACCCTTCATAACCATTTGAAGGATCCAGGATTTCAAGCTTACAAGCGCCATTACTCTGTCAACATTCAAGCTATCTTGCGATCACCCGCACATTTCAAATATCAAATTCTCGACGCTTCTCAAGTCATAGACGCTGTGCCTCCAATACTGAGCATCAAGAATAGCGTTTCGGAAGGAGTAGAGAGAAACAATAGAAGCTTCAAGCATCATGGGGTTTGCATTCATTTGTCTTCCCTTCTCTTGTTTGTACATTTTATTGCTCACGTTTCTGTTATTCGTTTAGTAGTCATTGCGTATTTGATTTGCATGCACTTGTGAACCTTTGCTACTAACCCCCGCCCTTGGAAAGCTGTGGGAATCTGGAGAGAGAGGCGTACAACAATAAACTAACTAGAAAACCAAAAAAACTCCTAAGTTGTCTATGTAACCAAGTCGGCTTATAAGGTTTCCAAATAAAGTCATGCAATTACGAGGATTAGGACTTATTACACACAAAAACACAAACATAACAAAATGAACCCAAAGGTTCCAAAAGATTTGTTATTCTTCCTTGTTCTTTATTTTGATGAGTTCCCTGGATTACCTTAGTCCTCTCAAGGTTCATTGACAGACACTTGAAATGTGTCTCTCCTCCCCTCACCATCCTCCTTTCCATTGTAGGAGGAACATTGTCCCTATTATTGCTCTCACATTCCAATTAATTCCTCACTTACCTCAACCTCTCCACCTAAGTCAATCTTTGCCATTGATTTATCCACCTTTCAATATCAACCATTAGATTCTACCACATGGGCTTGAGCATTTCAAAACTCTATAAAATGAACAAATTTTCACCTTTTTGAGAATAATTAGCCATCTTGAACAATTAGCAATCTTTGATATCTTAGAATTTTGTGAATTCAAGTATTTTTAGCAATAATCTTTCAAGCATCTTATTTTCATCATTATCATATCCATCTTTCTCATCATTCCACCTTGCATTATCCATTTCAAAATCATTTTAGGTAATTCATCCTAGATTTGCATTATAAATCCATTATCTCTGCACTTTGAAGACATCTTGGAAGAAGCATATTTGTAGGTCCAAGAGCTCAAAAGAGGAATTCAAAGCTAGGAAAGCAATGGGGAAATGCTACAACAAGTAGACAAAGATAAAAATTGCATTTTTATATGTTTTCTCTTTCATTCTTCATTGTGCATGCATATAGAATACGATTTAGATTAGTTAGTGGATTAGTTATAGGATTTTATTAGTTTTACACATAATTTGCATATATTTTTGGCACCCACCGTGTGGCCCAAGCCCAAACATTTAACAAAAAAATGACATTTTCCATGTGCAAAGAATTTCTAGGTCATTTTTATGCATTCATTCTCGAAGAACTGTGTATCCATCCCTTGATTTTGCGCATCCATACCATCCATCAAAATTCTAATAGGAGCAGTTTCTTCCCATTTTCTCCAAACTCTCTATTCATGTGCATTCATTCCTTTTTCTTACACATTTATCCTTTGTTTCTACACATTTTTTATTTCTGCGCATTCATTGCATTTTGTTGTGCATACATTTTACTATTTTGTGCATACACATTTCAAGGAAAGGGTCAAGATATTGATTCAAAGAGAAGAAGAACAAGAGTCTATGATCAAGCATATTGTTACTCCTCAAGGTTATCAAAATAAATACTATGTTTTCTAATTGGAATACTCTTCTTTGATCAAAATTTTATAGTAGAAGTTTTGTTCTAATAATAATTTCTCTTTAGCTTGTGGCATTTTCTAGAAGTAGGTTTTTGATTGTTGAAGACCCCTTTCAAAACTACTTATACTTTTACTTGTAGATTCCTTAAAATGCAAAAAGGGGTTACTATTTGAAAACAATACACCTTCATTTGGGGTTTAAAATACAAAATTCTTTTTTTCATTCAAGTGTCTATTTTAGATTAAAATTCTCAAAGTGTTTGGTGTGTCTTGTGCAATAGGCACTTTTTTGTAATCCACAAATTGATATAAACTTATCCTCTCCCCTCACCTTCATAGATATTAGGTGTAAGATAATTTTGTATCAATATTTTAATGGACCTTTCTCCCAATCATCCTATAAGGGAAAGTGAGAGGGAATGACCCAAGTGATAACAACTAAATCCAAGCTCTTCCAAACTTATATATTAAAAAATGTGGTTGTGATGAAAGTCATTTTCAACATGTGTGAATTCATTATGCCGACAAAAAATTCCCTTAGTGTCTATTTGATACGTTAAAATCTTTCATTGAAAGACATAAAACACCTTGTTTTGAAAGGACTGGGAGAGATCCCTTAATTAGGAAGATCGTTTGAGCATAGCCACCTAAATGGATGTCCTAATTACAATCCAATTGTTTTAGTAGACATAAACATTATATTTTTCAACACAAGCATTGTGATTACATTCATGCCAAAGATACCTCTCATGTATCCCTCATATTATATTGCAAATTCATTTTGGTCTTCAGACTTTAAGGAATTCAATTTCTTGGTAGCCTTGAGAACTGTGTGTCATGGAGGGGATCCAGCAGTTCCAAGCACCTAACTATTTGATTTGAATGAGATATTTTATTGTTAGGGGATTCAACAAGTATTGCCATGGTCAGCCTTAGAATTTGTAAGTGTTTTTTTGCATTGTATATTAGTTCAAAATCTTAGGGGTCGTCCTTTTGTCTATTGTGTGCATATTTTATTGCCAAAAAATTTTTAAAAAAAATAAAAACATCAAAATCCAACAAATTTGAAAACTTGCAAAAACTGAAAGAAACATTGATTATGTGCATGTGTAATATGCTTCTGCGCATTTGATCAACTATTTTGTGCATCCATTTACCAACAAAATTGTGCATCCATATCATTTTTTTGTGCATTCATTTGACTATTTTGCACATATATTTGATGTACATCTAAAACCGAGCACTGAAACTCTCATTTGAAGAAAACTTGGGAGTCATATTTAGGTACCCTTTTTAGCATACTTGTCAATCCCAAGATCATCACAAAAATTTTAGTATCTTTTGATACATTTTGAACCAATCTAATTCTAATCATACTTTGTCATACTCTCATCTCCTATCATTTTTCCTAGTGTTGTTTTTATTCAGAACTTTGATCTTAGTGAGTTTCAAGTATCGGGATTTATCATCCTTCTCTAGCAACTTATGTTTGATGTCTTGATAATATTGGTCATATCATAGAGATTTTTCATCTCCTATAGACTTTTTTATTCAAGATTGTTACCATCAACCTCAAATTTATTTAATGCATGACTTCACCATTCTCATATATCAACATATTCATCCAACTATCATTCATTCTATATCACAACTTTTATTGTTCAAACTAGATCCAAGAAGAAAAAGGAAGAGGAATCACAACCAATCATGAAAGGGAATATTGATAATGATAACCCCTTTGCTAAATTCCCCAAGTGGGGCTCAACTTCGAAAAATAATGACATTGAACCAACTGATGAGGAAATCCAATAATCTTTTCAAGACCCAAGGTGTCATAAGGTTATAGAGATAATATTGGAAATGGACAAAGAAAGGTATTTTTCAATGGTTGCACAACAAGGAGCAATTACCATATGATTTTAATGTTTCCACTTTGAAAGAATCTCCTACAATAGAAGAACAATTAAAATCACAAAGCAAACAAGAGGGAAAAACACCTTTAGAGTCTTTGACACAAAAAATTTAGATCCTACAACAACAAATTTCTAACATTAAAATAGAATCTACAACCAAAAGGTATTATGTAGATGATATTTGTCCATATCCATTTGAAAAGAATCTACCAATGGTTCCATTTCCCCCTCACTTTGAGGTACCTAGATTTGACAGATACAAGGGAAATATAGATCCACAAGACCATGTAAGAGAATTTTGTGCCACATGTATTGAGGTAGCTTATAATTACACTTATCTCGTGAGGTTATTTCTACAAAGTATAGGAGGTCAAACAATGAAATGGTTTTCAAAACTACCTCCTGACATTAATTTTTTTAACAAGCTAGTGGACAAATTCATAACACAATACTCTTACAACATTAAACATGAATTTATGATGCTTGATCTTTGAAATGCATGACAAAATAATGGAGAACAATTTCTCACTTTTTTGCAAAGATGGAGGAAATTTTTTGCAAAATATCCAGGAACTATACCCAAACAAGAGAAAATGGATATTTTTTTACATATCCTCACTATGGAAATGAGTTATTGATTACAAATACAATGTCCCCAAAACTTCAAGAAACTCATTGAGAATGGAGTTAAGATTGAGAAAGCCATGGTTAGAAAAGGAGAGTTGAAACTTTTTAACAAAGATAAACTGGTCCTTCCAATTCCAATAATTTCAACAATAACAACAATGGAAACAATAATAATGAAAAATCAAAATTTTGGAACAAAAACAATAATGTTGTCGATGATGGAATTTTTGATAATATAAATGTCAAAGTGGCACAACCCATCTTGAACCTGGTTAGCAAGACTAATGTTCCTCAATCTAACAATAAAAAAATAATCAATCAGCATCAAAACAACCCTATGTTCCAATAAGAAGGATGTTTACACCCTTGAGAGAATCAATTGAATCTACTTTAAGGAAGTTAATCACTAAGAAACTTATCATACTTCATGAAATGAGAGATTATGAATCTAGGGTAAAACCATCTTGGTGGAAAGATTCTGATTATTGTGAATATCATAGAGGAAAGGGAAACAAGACTAATGATTATCAAATATTGAAAAATGTGATCCTAGATTAGATTGATAACAATGAAATAATAGTTGATGGACATACCTCTAATGAGACACTACATATTTTAAGGATCCAATTCCTGAACATGAGAAAGGAAGTTCCTCCAATATAAAGAGAGTAGACCAGGATAATTATACTAAGGCATCCTATGAGTACATCAATCATATTTCTGAAAGTGACTCACATGTCAGTGTGATAACTATTAAGGAAAAATAAGAGTTAGGTTTTTCAATGTTACTACATGTGGTCAAGCAAAAGTTACCCTTCAAGGTGTGTCATCTAAACCATCATCTTCTCTAAACAAGTCCATTTATGTTCCTAAGTCTACCTCAACCATGTACAACCAATATAATATCTTGGAATAATTAAAGAAGACACCAAACCAAATTTCCATACTAGAGCCTTTAAGTCTTCCACCATCTCATAAGAATATTTTAGAGAAAGCACTTTTAGAAACTAGTGTCCCCAAAGATCTTGACCTAGCACAATTACAGGCTACGGTAGGACACCTTACTACTCCTCATTATTTTTCTTTT
Organism: Thuja plicata; assembly: GCA_018584345.1. NCBI lineage: Eukaryota > Viridiplantae > Streptophyta > Pinopsida > Cupressales > Cupressaceae > Thuja > Thuja plicata. The sequence continues at coordinate 11,709,447 of MU226068.1, read as the reverse complement.
ACTAAATATGATGATCTTGTGATTAATCAACCCCATAATGCTCCACTTCATATAGAAGTCCTCATTCAGAATCATAAGATCAAAAGAGTCCTTATATATGGGGGAGCTAGTTTGAATATTTTTACTTTAAAACTAGTCCTTGCATAGGGATCTTTTAAAAATGTAGTTGATCCTAAGAATAAAATCACAATCAAAACCTATGATGAAGAAGAGAGAGAATCTAAAGGATCTATGGTTTTACCTATCAGAGTTGGTCCTATGGTCACAAATGTTCTTTTCCAAGTGTTGGATATGGAATTAGCTTACAATATTCTATTAAGAAGACCATGGATCCATTAAACACAAGCAGTACCATCTACCTACCATCATTGTTTGAAATTACCTTATAATGGAAAAGAGATAATAATTAATGAGGATTCTAATTCATTTTAGTACTGCAACACCATTAGGTCAACACCTGAGGTGCTTGTACCTCACAATAGGGCATCATCTTCTGCCTCAAAAGTTGGTCCTAACAATATAGAATCTACATCAAAATCTTTTGACATTAAGGTTGATATTAAGAAACAAAATATGGGAAAATGTTCTCTGGGACAAACATTTTGTATAACTGAGTTACCTTTGTCTCCAAAATCTTATGGAAGATAATTAATATCAAAGAAGAACTCTGATGTCCTTGTCATAATACTTAATGACACTTTTATTAGTGGGGGCACATTATCTGATGAAGCAGAAGCTAAAAATGCAAATCAAAGGCTTTATAAAGAGAAGAAAGATGAATCCATAAAATACATAAATTTTTAGTTCATAAATATGGTAAGGGGTTCACCATAATGCAAAGAGTGGGTTATAAAGGTAATGGTCCTATAGGATTAAGAAAATAAAGAATCTTTGAATGAATCTTAGCAAGTCCAAATTCCCAAAGAGATACTAAAGGTTTAGGATACAAAGAGCATGGGAATCAGGATAAGGGAAAACAAATAATTGCTTATGAAAATACCACTAAAATCAGAGGTGTTCTACATTAAGGTTATAGTGATTATGATGAATCAAAGTAATATAAGTGAGATGAAAAATAATTTCTTACAGGAGATAAAGAAGTTGATGTGATTGACACTTTTAGTAACACATATCAAGGGGAGAAATTTCATGGTCTAGATTATTAGATTTAGTTTCCCATAATATTGATAGTGACAACCCTGAGGAAGGTGAGAGTCCCAATGTGAGAGACGTTTCTAAGGAGAGTATGGACATAGACCTTGTCGATACCATCATTAAACTTGACAAATTTTCCATCAATACTATCACAACCTTTGAAACCAATCCCAATGATCCACCACCCCTTGTTTATCCTGAGCTCATAGATTGGGAATTACCTGATATACCTGAACTTGATACTTTCCACAATGATGATGCAATTATAAATTACCCTAAAATCAGAGATCATATATGGGGATCATAAGGTAAGGTTCTCTATAGAAATAAATGACATGGCTTATTTTGGATTGATTTACAATCCTTTCAGTCATAAGAATATGAAAATCAAATATAGATCTAATGGTGATAACCACATTGTAGTAGTATTAGATCATAAAAAAGAAAAAAGAAAAAAGAAAGGAAACATCTAATGGTGAAAACCTCTTTGAGGTGCCAAAGGATTGAAGGTTTGAAAATCTCCCCAATTATTTTTATCAAGAAAAAATAGCTATATTGGTAGAACCAATAGTACCCATCAATATTGGAATAGAAGAGAAACGTAGAATTCTTCATGTAGCTGCTTCATTGACAGAGTCAGAGAGGGAAGAATTTCTTCAATTTTTAGAGAAAATAAAATCATTTTTTCATGGTTTTATTTTGATATGCCTAGTTTAGATACAAATCTTATCATGCATCATCTATCTATATCACCATATATCAAGCCAGTTAAGCTAAAATTGAGGAAAATGCATCCCCATGTGGCTCTTTTGGTTAAAGCAGAATTAAATAAACTATTAGATGTTGGATTTTTCAGAGCTATAGAATATGCAGAATGAATTTCTAATACTGTTCCTATTTCCAAAGTGATGAATCTATCTGAGTGTTGTTGACTTTCGTGATTTGAATAAAGCTTGTCCAAAAGATGACTTTCCCTTGCATAACATTGATATCATTGTAGATCTAACAATTGGGAATGAGATGTTATCCTAAATGGATGGTTTTTATGGCTATAATCACATTAAAATAGCACCAGGGGATCAAGAGAAAACAAATTTTACATGTCCTTGTGGTACCTATTGTTGGAATGTGATGAACTTTGGACTACAAAATACAAGAGCGGCCTATCAAAGAGCAATAACAACAATTTATCATGACATGATGTATACATATATCAAATAATATGTAGATGGTATCCTTGGAAAATCTTAACAAGAAAGGATCATTTACCTATCTTAGGTAAAATCATCAACATATTGGAAAAGTTTAATGTCAGGTTAAATCCTAAGAAGTGTGCATTTAGTATTAAATCTGGAAAGTTGTTGGGATACATAGTTTCAGCTAAAGGGATTGAAGTGGATCCAGAAAAGGTGAAAGCCATTATGGATATGCCTCCACCAAATAATATCAGCCAGTTAAAGTCTCTTCAAGGAAGAATACAATCTATACAGAGATTTATTTTACAATTGGCAGATATAAGTCATCCTTTTACTCATTTGTTACACAAGAATGTACCATATAAATGGGATCATAATTATGAAGTAACTTTTGGTAAAATCAACAAATACTTAACAAATCCACCTACTATGATATCACCAATATCAGGAAAGGCACTGTTTCTCTATATATCTACCATAGAGGTATCTTTGGGTGCCTTGCTAGCACAAAAAGACTATGAAGGAAAAGAAAGAGAAATATATTACATCAGTAGAATCTTGGTTGGATATGAGTTAAATTATACTCCTATACAACAGGAATATATTGGCGTAGTCTTTGCTTCACAGAAAAAATGACATTATATTCTCACTCATTTAGTTAATCTCATAGAGAAGATAGACCCCTTAAAATATATTCTAAGTAAATCAACATTAACCAGGAGATTAGCAAAGTGGGTAATCCTATTAAGTGAGTTTGATATTGAGTATGTGGATTGTAAGGCTATTAAGGGAAAAGTTATTGTTGTTCAATTAGCAGAGGCACCCTTACAAGATGAAAATTCATTACATTCTGTGTTTCGAGATGAAGCAATTTTGACACTTATTATTCATACATGGAAACTTTATTTTTATGGTTCATAACTCAACATGGTTCAAGAGCAGGAATTCTCATTCCATGAAGGTTGTTCACTCTACCTTCCATCGGTGCATCAAATTCCCACACAATGGCACTGAAATCACCATCTTCATAGATCCACATCCCTTCGCATATTGTTGTACATTGGAAGCCTCCTTCCCGCATTCAAATTATTGTCCTGGAATTGACATCAGTACTTCTATTGCCAGTTCTTCCAGATCCCACATTGATCTAGACACTATATCCTCTCCTCCACTCTCTCCACTGTCAAGATCAACAACAGAGGTTGTGGTGAATATAGCATATCAGACGCGTTTGTAGTTGGGGCCCTGCCTATGGACCTAAACACACAAGGAAGCCCATCCCATCAAGAATCACCCCAAGAAAGTGAGCCACAACCAAGATAGTTGGGATCCTATACATTCATGTCCCATGGAATTCTAAAACAAAAATAAATGGAGCCTAACATCAATAGATGGCTATATCGGGATCCTCAGGCCCCTAATGAAATGATCCTTAGTTATTTCAAAAATAAATGCCCACACTCCCACAAGCTAGCAACATAGAGGTAGAATTACCAAGGAGGCAACTTAGGTTGTGAGGAGGGTGGAATGAAGGCTCTCATTGAGCCTTTTCATTTTCCAAGAAGCTAAGGCTTGGGTTTTGGTCTCAACACGATTGGGGGAGCCAATGAAAATAGCTACACCTATCATAATACCCTCGGTGAAATTTTCAAAGTCGAAGACATCTCAAAAGAGAAAGTTGTGAGAGCCTATTAGCACTTGCAAAATTCTGATAGGGTTTCATGTCTTCTTTCCATGCCTCTTTAATTTTTTTTTGGCCTCTGGTCTAAAGCCCTAAGTCTTGTTGTGTCAAATTCTTAGAAAAAACCTAAACCCTCAAGACCTATTCTATTCTCTTGTTACCTTTTCCGAGCCACTAAGAATCTTTTTTAAGTCATGTGTGCTTTTACTTTGCCTTTTTCATGCAATCTCCCATCCAAGATCGAATATTCCTTTTCCTTTCAAGATTACGCACGCATCATTGATATGTTCATGTCCATGTTCTAATTGTGAGGTTGGCGCTGAGTCGCTAGATCAAGTTCAAGTTCAAGACTTTATTCAGTGATCTAGCGAGGACCGTGGATGCATATTTCATCATGTGGTTGGTGCTTGATCTTGAGATCTAACCTTGGTCAAGAAAAATATTTGGAGATTCAGAGATACCTTTATCTCTGAATCTCATAATTTAACCAAGGTCAAGGAATGGTTACTTTTTCTCTTTGGTCGTTGAATCTCGTGATGCGCCTGAGGTTAAGTAATTGGTTCAGAAACTTGGTGAGGATCGTTGATCATGTTTCAATCCTATGGCTGGTGCTTGATCTTAGAATAAACTCGAGGGTTAAATAACTATTCAGAGACTTGGAGACAGTGTTGTCGCTGAATCTCCAGATTAAATTATGGTCAATAAAAGTATGTCAGGTTTAGTTCAGAGTTTGCATGCACATGATCTAGACCCTTCATAAGAGAAAAGATCAAGGGTTGGTACCAGATCACTAGATAAAATTCAAAGTCTTCTTTACTTTCAGAGATTTAGCGATATCCATAGATCTTGTCTTGATCGTGTGGCATGTGCTTGATCTCGGAATGGAATCAAGGTTAGAGAAATCATCTAGAGACTTGGAGATATGAAGAAAATGATTGATCAGAGTTAAAAGGCTAGTTACAAGTCAAGTTGAGATTAGAGTTAGATTGGATGATAGGTGTGAAGGCTTAAACACAAAGATGAAGATAATTAATCATCAAGGAAATGTGCCTGATCGACGCGTGTCACTTTTGACATCATCATCTTGGGGTTTTAAAAGAAAGTAAAGAGACAAAATTTTTATTTTGATCATGTGGACAACACGAAGCCTTGAAGAAAAAGTGAACAAAATCTAGCCTTCAAGGCATTGCGCCCTTGCAACACGTGTCCTTTCAGGTTAAATGATATGTAGTTTGGTAACCAAGGGTAAAGGTAACATGCAGATAGGTTAGTTTAAATCTAACAATAGGCATAAATCCTTAAACACAAGATGCAATCGTACTAGCCATTGAGGCATTACGCCCTTGCGCCACATGTCCCAGGTGAGTCCAAGGTAAATGTCAGGGTAATAAAGTTAAAGTGTTGTCAGGTTTGAGTTGATTTGACAGATGACGTAAAGCCTCAATACATAGATGTGAGAAGATTAGAGATCAAGGCATCATGCTTGTTTGATATGTGTTAAGCCCGGTTAGTGCAGGTTAGAGGCCAACAAGGATTTATCAAGTCTAGTTGTATGCTATGTGGATGATGGTGGGACCAAGATTTTCAAGTTATAACTAAAGTTAAGGATCATTTTAGTTGATTCTGATCGAACAGCTGGCGCATTACCTTAATGAAAAGATGATTAGGAATTAATCTTTGAGGTATTGGGCCTGAACGACACCTGGTGAAATCTAATCCTGAGCCTGGATAATTTAAAAGATATCGATGGATCTATTTTAAAGTTGAACAAGGTTTTGATCTCAACCGTCCAAGTCATTTTTCGTGTCACCTATGACCGTTATACCAGAATTTCAAATATTTAAATGTTTGTCTTAGAAGGTTTCATGGTGGTGGATCAATATTTTATCTCAAAGCCATTAATGCTAAGATATGATCTTATAAGTCAACTTTGCACAACTGTTGAATAAGGTAGGGCTTGAAGTATGATATGGCAAGATGCATTTATGTCCAGACTTGACTAATAGGGGTTTCTTATCAGATGGATAAATATATGTAGTGGTGTTGGTCTTTTCTGCATTTATAATTGAGCTACTGTTCATGTCATGCCTTGGAATTTCTCGCACCTTAGAATACTGCGCTCACATCCGTGGACTAGGGCAATCGATTTCAGATCAGATTTGCATAGATTGAAGAGAGAGATAGGGTCTCAACTTGATGACATAATTGAATGCTTGCATTAATTGGTTGTAAAACCTAACCCTAAATGGTTCTAAGCTTGTTGCATTCATGTTCCTATAAAGGAATGTTCAAGACCATTTAGAAAGGGCTAGAGAATTGGGAGAAATATTGTAAAAGCATTAGGCTTGTATTTTTTTCCAATCTAGGATATAACAGATGTCTTTCAGATTTTATTGAGACAGAATAGAAAGTTTATAATCTTTTGCATATTGTGTTATTTTGTATTTCCTTGTCATATTGTTGTGGAAATAATATTTCATCATACTTAATATAGATCTTCTCAGATTTTAAGTCTCTCTTGTGTGTTGTATGTTGAGTTGTAAGTTTTTTGGCTTACTGTATAAGTTCTGCTTATGCATATGTGTATTCCACAAGTATTTGATCTTAGATAAAATTGAAATGCTTTGGATATTACATTGATTCTATTGGATTATCTACTTTAAGGATATTGTAGTGTGTAGTCTGAGAGATTTTATGTTTATGGCTTTGAGTCTATACCAAAAGGTTGTTTCAGTTTCAATATTGTATTTAGGAGTTTACCCAATGGATAAGGCACTGATCCAAAACTAGTATATTCTGTGTAGATATATGTCTGATAGATTTGGCTAAATTCTATTCCTAAATATAATCAAACTCATTAGAAAATTCTTTACATTTACAGTTGTTGTTGTTGTCCCACCAATGGTAGTGGAGAGTCAATGAATGCTTGGTTGGCATTTAGCACTTCCTTGCCATTTATCTGTTGCTCAAATCCAGAAGTAGAAGATATTGTAAAGAGTTGAATTTTGTCTAGATTAGGTGTACTCACCTTATTTTTGTAGAGCCAGAAGTGTAGAGCGCAATTTTGTCCCTATAGTTGGTCCAGTTATCTTATAGAGCTTTCACACTTGGAGCAAACCACTCCTAATATCAGTCTCAAGATATATTGGTTGCTTCTCAAAGCGTAACAATTTTAAACACCAAAAGAGCCTATGAAGATGTCCTTTATGATGAAATATTCCTAGGTAATTTTGTCCTCTGCCAACTTGCCATCAATTTCATTAACCTTCCCCTCGTCCACCTCGAACCCATAGACTAGGACCAACCAAGCATTGTACACATTGATGAATTCCAAAGCAAGGATGCGCTCCTAAGATTCATGGGGGAAGTAGAACAAAAATTTGAATGGGGGTATGATTCAGCACATTTCTACAAAGTAGATCCTAAGGCTTACTTTGGGGAGGAGGAGGTCTTCAACCGCAAAAGTGAAAAGAAAAATAAAAAAGAAAAAAATGGATCCCTTGGCGAAAACCCCTCTAGGGTGCTATCTGATCATAAAAAAGTAAAAACAAAGGGCATATCCACTAGTGAAAACCTCTCTTAGGCACCGTAGGATGAAGATCCTCCTCTTCCTCTCATCCATGATTATACACCTGAGAAATTGTTCATTCTTATAGAGGAAACAAAACCTATCAACCTGGACACAGAGGAGAATTCCAAAATTACTTATATCGTAGCATCATTATCAGAAGGTGAAGAACTTTCTAGCATTGCTATCCTTCAGGAGTATATCAAACTAGTAAAATAGACTCTCTGAAAGATGCATCCAAAGGTGGCATTATTAGTCAAGGTAGAATTAGAAAATCTCCTCCAAGATAAAATCATTCACGTCATCGACTATTCTGAGGGGATCTCCAACATGGTGCCTGTATCCAAGCCAAAAAAATCAATTAGGATATGCACAATTTTTGTAGATCTTAATAAAGCATGCCCAAAGGATGATTTGCCCTACCAAATATTGACATGATAGTGGACCTCACCGCTAGACATGAGATGTTGTCTCTCATGGATGGTTTCTCCAGATACAATCATATTTGTATAGCAGAAGAAGAACATTATAAGACAACATTTACAAACCCCTGGGGCACCTTCTTCTACAATATGATGTCATTTGGCTTGAAGAAAACAGGGGCAACTTATCAGAGAGCCATGACCATTATCTTTTATGACATGATCCATAAGATTCTTGAAGACTATGTGGATGACATCCTGACCAAGTCAATAAAAAGAGAAGATCACCTATGGATTATTTGATCGACTCAGTCATTATGGATTAATGCTCAACCCCAAGAAGTGTGTTTTTGGGGTCATGTCAAGAAATCTCTTAGGATTCATTGTATCAAAAAGAGGCATAGAAATAGATCCAAATAAAGTCAAGGCTATCATGGAAATGCCTCCACCGAGAACACTTCAGCAATTGTGTAGTCTATAAGGAAATTTGTATTCTTTATGATGCTTCATCTCTCAACTTGCAGATAAGTGCCAACCATTCACTCACCTATTGCAAAAAGACACCAACATTAAATGGGATCCACTCTGTCAGAGAAGCTTTGAGAAAATCAAAGAATACCTCACAAGCCCACCCATTTTGGTACCACCAACACCAGTAAGACCTCTTATCTTGTACATCTCCACAACTACCATGATATTGGGGACACTCCTTTCTCAGTCAAATGATAATGGAAAAAGAAAGGGCCATACACTATATCAGTCACACACTAGCGGGTTATGAGCTCAACTATTCACCCATGGAAAAAGAATGTCTAGGAGTGGTTTTTGCTACTCAAAAAATTTTCCACTATATGATCAGTCATATGGTAAATCTTATCTCCAAGGTGGACCCTCTCAAATACCTAATATCCAAGACTACTCTCACAGACCACATGGAAAAGTGGTTAATGCTCCTAAGAGAGTTTGACATCTAGTATGTGGACAAAAAAAGTAATTAAAAGATAGGTTATCGAGGATTAGTTAGAAGAAGCACCGTTGGTTGATTCTTATCCCTTGGTCATGGAATTCTCAGATGAACATTTGGGCATAGTTGAGGAACAACCAACCTGGAAGCTCTACTTTGACAGATCCTACACAACCCACATTTCAGGATCAGGAGTACTCTTTGTCACCCCTCAAGGTGAATACATCCCCAAATCATTCAAATTGGGATTCCCCTATACAAAAAACATCGCAGAGTATGAAGCACTCATTGCTGGACTCAGAATGGAAATCCAATAGAATATCACAGAAATACATGTCTTCGGGGACTCATAGCTCATCATTAAACAAGTTCTTGATGAGTTTCAAACAAAAGAAGACAAGTTGTTACCGTACAAATATATGGTTGACAAAATGAAAGAACACTTCCTAAACTTACATATCACCCAAGTACCTAGATTACAAAATAAGGTTGCAGATGCAATGACAACTATTGGCTCCCTCCTGGAGATTCCTCGGGACACAACACAATATGAATTCTTAGTTGATCAACTTCACACACTCACTTATGAAGACATCTATTTTGAAAGGGTATGTATCTTGGTTGTTCCCCAATCCCCAAGGTACCAAGACATCTACACATATCTAAATAATGGTATCATATCCCCCCATCTCATAAACACCCAACGCTAGAACCTCATTTGCAGAGCTTTTTGCTACACTCTCGTAGCCAATACCCTATATTGTCGAGGCTATCATAATGTTCTCTCTAGGTGTTTAGACATAAACAAGGCCACCCAGGCTTTACAAGAAGTACATGCTAGGATCTGCAGTGCCCACATGAGTGGCATGGTCTTAGCCAAACAGCTCATAAGAGTAGGATACTAATAGCCTAGGATGGAACATGATGCCTGTGAATTTGTAAAGAAGTGCTTACCCTGTCAAAAACATGCTAATCTGATTCATGCTCTGGCACAAGATTTGCATCCCATAGCGCTTTCATGTCCATTCTCTTTTTGGTGTTTTGACCTTGTTGTTAAGATCACATCCTATCCTTAAAAGAACACAAGTACATTATCACAACAATTGAATACTCACAAAGTTGGTTGAAGCAATTCTTCCCACCCTTACTATAGGTGTCCAAATAGCCAAGTTCATCCTCTACCACATTGTCTGTTTCTTCGATATCCCTTCCACCATCTTCACAGGTAACCATATTCCATTTGAAAACCATCATGTAGAAGATCTATGCGAATACCTCCATATCCACCGTTGCTTCTCCAATTTGTATTTCCCCCAAGGTAATGGCCAATTTGAGGCAACCAATAAAAACCTCCTCAAAATCCTCAAAAAGGTTGTTAATGATACTGGTTGTAACTTGCACCTCCAAATCAATCCCGCCCTCTAGGCATATCGCACTTCCACAGGCACAATTCCTTATTCACTTGTCTATGGTGTTGAAGTCATCTTACCAATCGAGGCTGAAATACAATCATTGTGTGTGTCACTCAAGAACCTAATCACAGATGAAGACTACCATGTGGCACGACTCATGCAACTAGACCTGTTAGATGAAAAAAACTAACAAGCATATGACCACCTGATTGTTTATCAAAACCGACTCAAGAGAAGCTACAATAAGAAAATTCGCCCACAACAATTTTAGGTAGGGGACCTAGTCCTCAAACAAAATTAGAAGGTAGGCGTAGATCAAGAAAAGAAAGACAATTTTGAGGTTACCTAGTTGGGTCCCTATGTTGTCACAACAAACTTCAGGTCAGGGGCATATCAATTATCAACACCAAAAGGAGAACCTTTGAATGATCCCATCAACATCATTCACCTCAAATGATTCTATGCCTAATCCATGTGATGTACCCCACTCATCTAAAAAAATCAATAAAAAGTCCTGAAAAAAATCATTGTCTTGGTGAAAACCTGGTAAACAGGAGCTTGGATAAAAAGAAAAAAAGAGTAAAGAGAAATAAATTGTCCAATGGTGAAAACTTGGCAAATCAAGTACCTTAGACAGGTATGTGTGGGGAAAACCTAGTAAACAGGCATCACACATGATGGACCATACTATTATCTATCAAAATCTCATCTCAACCCACCTCATCCATCCACCCAAAATCCAACCACCATCACCAAGCCATATTCACTAGGTGTTCCACATATCGAATGCATCAATTACAAGATCAACCTCATCCCACTTCCTAAGCTTTTGTACATATCACTTGTATGCAACCACCGAGTTCTGATCTATCAAGTTATACCTTCACATCCTATCCCACCATCCTAAGCTTCCCTACATTAACTTTCCCAAGATCGCTTTGCTTACTCGGTTATTTCATAGTTTGTCTATTGATTTTATCGGTTAGAGTGACACACATTAAAATATGAGTTCATTATCCCACATCGTGTTACATGTAGTCCACCTCACCAAGTTGTCTCGTCACACCAAGTACATCACACATTAGGAGTATTCCATTCATTAGTTACATATTATTCATTGTGCATCTTTGCATTAATTAGCTCATTCATTAAATTGCATTTATCCACCTAGCATTCACATACATTTCATCTACATTCAATTCATTAATTGCATTTCATTCATTTTAGTCCAGTTAAGTGCATTTCATTTCATCTTTGCATTAATTCATTCATTCATTATTTTTCATCCATATTTAAGTTCATTATTGCATTTCATTAAGTTCATTATTACATTAATTCATTAGTTTGCACTAATCATTTCTTCATTACATCTTGCATTTAGATTCCATTTATAAGATTACATTCAGTTCATAATCCATTACATCACATGCAAGGTAACATATATACATCATAAATCATATAAGAATCACATCTTGCATCAATAAACTTACATAGCATATAGATCTTAAAGCAATGCATCACATCCTACATCTCAAAACATCCTGCAACATGAGAGTTAGTATCCACATAAGCATATAAAACACATCATAGATGCAACACAAATGAGACAACATCATAATACCATCATACTGCATAGAGTCCATATCCAAAATACATAAGTCCATGAGTCCATCATAAATAATGTACATCAAAATGCACCAAAGTACCGCCATACATGTACATCTCATCAAAAATTACAAAAATCTATGTCATGATGATCTGATAACTCATGGGGTAGGTTGTGAAGGCCCCTCATCTCCCCTCAGTCTTGGTGGGTGATGTGGCATCCCCACTGATCCCTATGAGGCTCTACCTATGCTCTAAGAGTGAGTCTGGTCTATGTATGTGAGCTACCATCGTTCCTCAGGAACTGCCTCATAGTCTAGATCCTTGTAGTATGTAGCCTCTCTACCTACCTTGGTTGCATCCCTGTGTGTGGTAAAGGCCTCTACCAGTACCTTCCCCATCCCTCCTGGAGTAGCAACCTATCGAGCTATGTCTCACTCTCCCCTGTAAGTATCGACATGTCTCTGTGCCTCATCCCTCTCTACTATCAACATAATCACCTGCTTAGTGGCCTAGTCAATCTGGCCTATTAGAGTCCCCAGCTAATCAGTCAAAGTGTCTATCTCTACCTGCAGTACCGTCACATCTTGTGGCACATCCTCCTCTATGGCGAAATCTCTTGAGTCCACCCTCCATTGTATTATGTCTAGGGCAACCTAGGTATTGTCATCCCGATCCCTCTCTATGTTAATCAGGCCTTGCACTCTGCCCACCTTAGTTTATAGGCTATCCTCCTCATCCTGTGTCACGACATGCTCCTAGCACTCTGTCGCAGCTCTGCCTCCAGTGCATCATAGGATGCCTATGCGGGCCCTGTTACCAGGGGTACCTATAGTAGGGGTCCTTGTGTTGGTGGTCCCTATGCTGGTGGCCCTGGTGTTGCTTTTCACTCATGCTTTCCCTGTGTCTATCTTGATGCCTGTAGGTCTTGTATCTATACATCAGGCCAGAGACATACCCGTCGCTCTCGTGACTGAGGCACTCTCCAACATCTCCCCCCAGCTGCTGGTGACTTTGGGGCATCCCCCACTATCATTTCATCATTAATGTTCATATCCCCTATTTGCTACTCATGGGAAGCCACCTGTGCTAGGTCTGTCATCCGCAATGGTATGTGCACAGCCCACCAGGTCATATAGTCAGTAGTAGTCCCTACGTTGGGCACATATGGTCGTGCCACCCAAACCACTAGCACTAACGTCCACCAAGTCATCCTCATATTGAGTGCATCTGTGTATCTGCTCTAGACACCCACCTCCCTAGTTACATGAGGATGTAGGTCATCCTCTACCACCACCCCTTACTGTAAACCAAATTGTCTCATAACCCGAGAGGACTTCTACCTCTCTATTTGATGAATGGTCCTGTCCAACAAATAATAATTCACCTAGATAAATGAGAGGTAAAGAATGTCCTCCCTTCCATCCTCAACCCCTATCTGCTAGTCCATTGAGCTCCATGGCTCACAAGCTCTATATGGTATCCAACAGAAAAATATGAACCTCATATATCCTCCTCCTCTAGTAGCCAGTTAGACCGACCAAGGAATATCGCAACGACAACCTATACCTGCAGATGTATGGTTCCCTTGGCTAGCGAGCCTCCCGTAGTCATAGCAGTTTGAGCACTACAATGTGCTCCCATGCCCATACTAACAACAATGTGACCCCTATCCCTAAGTTGTGTATCCTTCAACACACAACCATGTGGAGATCATGATATAACTGCCCGAACATCACGTAACCCCAATAGTATACTATCCCAATCTCTAGCATCTCTGCTAGCACTCTCGACCAGCCCATCCCAAAATCATGACCTGACAGATCTGTCATCATCCTACCCCCAATCAAACCTAATAAGAACATCACCACCCTCCTGAGCCCCCTGTCCACAACTGGATGCCATGGCATCTAAGTCCGGTCTTGAAGACTCCTCCTCATCGGACTCTAAAAAGAAAGTTGCATGTAATGCTCCCTATCCTCAATCCTATACTATGGCACCAGTCCATGTATCGGTATCTACATGATCCTCCACACATCCTCTAGTGTGATGGTAGCCTCTCTAGTAGGCAAGTGGAATGTAGTGGTGTTGTTGTCCCATCACTCCACTAGTATCGTCATCATACCATTATGCGCCCGTAGCCAAGGCCATTGGGGCACATAATCTAACCCAACTACTGAGATCAACCCCCACTCAGCCTCAGTCAAGTGGCCATCCAACTCCATCTTCGAAGGCCAGTGATCCCTCGATCCGAGCGGTGAAAACTGCTCTTGCAAGTCAATTCCACAAATATGTTAGCACCCTTTTTCTAAGCTAACCCCCCAAATTGGGGCATCATGCCCCTAGATCTTTTGTCGATCCATCCCTGACACCTATCGGATCCCTCCACTTACCCATCCCTCGACATCTTCCCCTTTTGGCGCAGACACCAGTCTCGGCGGAGATGCCAATTCATGCATTGACGTCTCTAGTTTCCCATCCCTGACCTACGTCTGTGAAGACACAGATCCGGGTTTGGCGGCTTCGTAGACGCTAGTCTGGTACCTCCATTTGCATAGATGTGGATCTAGGGATCACTTTCTATGTAGATGCTAGTACCAGAATTGATGTCTCTGATTCAGGCCCCATTTAACCCTCATTAATGCCTAACTACACACCCCAAAAGCATTAAAATTTGACAAAACATTAAATGCAAGGCTTCAGTTTTGATACTCACCACGGCCACCCACTTTGTTGGTTGTCCATGGATCCGAACACACTCCCCAAGTTTCCCCTTCAACCTCTCCTCATCCATTTTTCTTCTCTCAGAGCTCTTTTTCTTAAATCATTATTCACAAATGACTTAATTTTCCCTCTGACCCTACTTATAGCTCCTATTCCTCCAAAAATTTTCCCGTCCCCCTGTGACTATCACTTTTTCTTGAGCTTTGTTATCATGTCTGTATATTATTACCATAATAATCCCTTTGTACAAAAATTTCAAAAAAAATCCTAAAAATTCACAAATCGCACAAAAATTGTAATAAACCCAGCCACCCGCCTCTCACCTCGCCTACTCACTTTGCATCACTCATTACTCCCCTTTTCATTGTAATTCCACCTTTTCAACCCCCCCCTTTCCATCGCCTTGCACTTCACCCCATCCTTCTATACGTCGCCCGGTCACAATGAGTGCATTAACGTCTTTCACCAAATCAGTTTTGAGACCAACTCTCCTCGTTCCTCATGTTGTTCATATCTTTTGCCAATGAATATTTAGTTTCACAAACAATCCAATCCTGGACCATTAGGGTGTATCCTCCCTACGTCGGCTTATCAAATCCTCCATCGCACAATGTTATTCATGACAAGAACTTTGGACTGAATGACTGCTTGGTCATGCGGCCTTTTTATTGATTTTATCTTTTTGTGTCAATCAAAACCTACTTATTACCACCCTGATCTTCTATATCTTAGTGTGTCATGACTGACGACTATTGATACATGTGCCTTTTGCAGTATGATCTGTTTGTTGGTATCTTTAGTACATTTTTGGTCGATCACATCGTTTGGATAATGCCTAACATCCTAGGGGCAGGGTCTAGTACACCTCCATCCAGTCCTTCAACAAGAATTGGGTGTACTCAATCTCCTTTTGACTATCATCACATTGGTTCCATCCTCTCTACATGATCTCCATCTATGCTCCTAAATTTTACCCTGTCTGTCTGGTCATTCATTCCACGCAAAGGAACCATGTCACCTGTGTTTTATAACACTTCATGCATACCTCCTCTTGCAATATAAAACTAGGGTGTGCTCTCCAACATTAGCACAAATGGATCCTTAAGTCCCCTTAGCTACATTTACATTCATGCTTGCATCTTTGTGAGGCCTCACCCCGAGCCCATCGTAGCTTTCCATATTTTTTGCTTATGATAGACTTAGCATGTGATACATTATATTTTAATGCACTATGGATTTTATACATTATGTCATGGATTGATCTTTTTGGATGTAGGATACATGTTACTTCATGATGCACATGAAGGACTATATTATGTTTCTATTATGAATCTTTCATTATGAGAAATTTGATTTGGGAAAACATTATGATTATGTGATGGATTAATGATGATATGAGAATTATTATAATTTGACATTTAATTGAGTTATGATGCAATGCAAATCTTACTTTATGTTATATGCTTAAATGGAACTATTATTGCTTATGATCTTAGGTGATAAAATTTAGTATGTAGATGTTTCATTATAGTTTTGAATATTGTTTATTTCTTTATTAAGCATATTTTATCTCCTTGGACTACTGATATTTGGATTCAGTGTGTAGGTATGAGACCATGGTATTAAATCCGGGGAACCAAACATAGGTATATGTGAATTCAGTTAAAGCTAAGTTTGCGTCTAATGAGAGACAAGACCTTGTTGTATCGTGATTTAATTTGTAAACGTACATTTTTGATTGTTTGAATTTAGTTCATAAATGTTAATTTCATATTTAATTCTTTGTGCTTTATGCTCAAGTGGATATGTCATGTGTCTAGTGATGTGTAAGTGTCTGTATGTGTCACTTGACACTTGTGTATGTACTTAGGACCATGACATGTCCACTTGAAGATTGGGTGTCCACCTACCTAGGTTAGTAGCATAGTGGATCCCCATGTGTATTCCTTGGTTAGGGAGCTGGAGGTGTGGTCATTTCAATTGAATTTCGTGAGTATGCTTTAAGTGGACTTTTGGAGGGTTCGAAAAGTGTGTAGGGGTCTGTTAGGGTCATTTTTAGGTATCCCACTTGATATACCTATGGGTAAGGGTCATTTTTAACCCTAGGATAACCCTTGGTTGACCAAGAGACCCTTCCAAAAGTTGGATTTTCAAGATGGACGAAAATCAACTTTTGGAAGCATGATCTTAGACAAACCACCCTTCCATTTAGGTGCAAAGAATTTGTCTACCTTTTTGAGTTTCCCTTCTAGGATCCATTTTTAGAAAGCTGTAAGAAGCTTAGAGAAGAGAAATCAATGAGAGGCTTTCCTTTTCCCCATGAGTTTCTAGTGGCCTTTTTAGTGGTGACTCTCCATGTTGGAGAGTTTGAACACCCACTCTCTAACTTAGAGACTTGACTAGAATTGGTGAAGCTTGGAAAAGGAGGACTTAGGCTTTAAGGGAGCTCTTCAAAAAATTTCTTGTCATAGCTTGGAATTAGGTTGGTGGATCTCCTGCATCTTAATCTTTGTTTCTCTCACGTTGTAAGGAAAATGAATGAAGTATGTTAATTTTCTTGTAAATGTGTAGAAATGGTTGTCATTGTGTTTCCTTCCATTGTTGTGTAGTGTAGTATTTTCTTTGTGATGTGTTGAATGATTTTTTTTATTGTTATGGGAGTCTCAAGGTCCACTCACCTTTGGGAGGGAAGAGTAGCCTTGGGGGTGAAGGTATAGTGACAACCCATGGGTGTAGAGTCTCTCCTCAAGGAGGAGAGGGAGAAAGCATGGAGTATGGGCTCCATGAAGTCACTCCACTTTTGGGGGTCATAAGGGAGTTTTAAGGTTTGTAGCCTTGGGGGGCATAAGGAGATTTTGTGCATTTGGAAGGGATGAGATGTTATTTTTGAAGCCATGTGTTGGCTGGAATTTTTTTCTTTTTTTTGGATGACTTTCTCCCCATTGGGTACTTGGTCCACTTCACTCCATTTTAGGGTCATTGTGTGACCCATTGTGAATGTCTTGGTTGGGAGTTTTGCGTGAGTTAGTATTTTGTTATTGTTGCTTTGTCGGAGTGTTTGTAACCCACCTTTGTTTGGTTCCCCAAGCTCGGGGGTGGCCTCTTAGAGGCCTAGGCTGGGAGATGAGCATCCCATGGTCTTTTTGTGTTCCTTCTTATTGCAAATTTTAAATGCTTGGAGCTCTTATGAAGTCTTAAAGTGAATTATGGAAGAAAATAAAAGAAAAAAGAGATATTCCACATCAATAGATGCTCATGTAGAATCCTATGAGGCATTGATAAAAAAAATGATGTTTAGGGAAAACATGTAATAGTTATGTGGCTGGAAAACTCGAACCTATGTGTTATTGTTCCTCTTCTTTTATGGAAGTTTGTTATTCAATGTAGTTTTCAGATTTTAGAGTGGGTGTACTTGAGTAGGTAAAGTCCTTTTTTTTGTGTTGAGTGAAGGAAAGAAGAAAGATGTAATGCTGCTATGAATGTAAAAAAAAAAAGCATAGAAATCCATATGAAATGTAGATTTAAAGGACTCTTGTATATTTATTTATTTTCTTTGAAATTTCTAAGCTCTTGTAAAAAAAAACAATATAGTGAGGGAATGTTTCTTAATCTTGTATGCACTTATGTAGTTGTTACCTTGAGATAATAGAAAAAAAAAGGCTCTTCACATTTACATTTCTTTGTATATGAGTTTATTTATAAAAAAATAATATAGATAGATATTCTTGTTATTTCGTTTCAAACCCTGAATGACAAAAATATGATTTGATGCAAAGATGAAAGCAAATAGAAATGTAATCTTCCCATTTTAGTTAAAATAGCATTCATATGCATATGTTATTTAGTGTAAAATTTCCTCTCACATTTTTATAATAATGCAATCTCCATAGATGTTATTATTCTCTTAATATAAAAAAAAAGCTTTCAGATAAAAATTCTTAAGCTTCGTGCATGTGAATGTCTGTTTAAGGATATATATTAATCTATGATTTTACCCTGCTGATTTTCAAACACTTCTGATATAAAATATGTGTATAGCTATATCTATATATAAAATTTGATGAACTATAACTGATTGAATGCTTGAAGATGGTAAGTTGATGATCACCGAGCTGCAAAAAGTAAATGCAAGACATTAAATCAGTTAATGTATTGTATTGTCATTGATGTCAACTTAATATGTTATGATTGCTCATACACATATTGTCACAACACTTGAAGATCTAAAGAGACAAAGTTTTTGTTGTTGGTAAAGGTATACACCGAGTGACAGGGTTACTTGAGAACAGTGAACCCCAAGCAATTCACAGTATTGCCTGACGGACATTCAACACCGACAGACAATGTTACCTGAGATTAGTAGTACCCGAGAAAGTGCTACCGAGAAAACTAAGAGTTGATGACCAAGATCAACTAGAGTTAGAAAATGACAAACTACTTAGTTGACAGAGCTATATTTAGAGTTAACTGATTGATTGATTTATTTTTATCGACCAATTGAACTAAGGATAAGAAGAAGATTCAAAGTTAGTTTTATTCACAATTATCAAGGAGAAGTCTATGGAATAAAACTAAAGCAAAGCTTTAAAGATTAAAGTAATGCATGGCGGGATTTGTGGATCAAGAAGCAATCTACGTCAAGAAAAAGAAAGGCAAGGAGATTGAAACAGTGAAATCATGTCTATATAAAGAGATAAGTAATTCATTATGAAGTGAGGAATGCTGAATATAATTTTGGTGAAGATAGAAGTCTTCATGCAGATTTGATCATACATGCTGAAGAATAGAGCCAAGAATTTTGCAGACATCGAGCAACAGAAGAAAGAGCATTCACCGAGCAGAAAGAACAAATAGGGAGCAAATGAATTGAAGAGCATATTGATCAGAGAGGTATTATGGACTAAGAATAGATCTGAAAATCTACAAGTTAAATTTGTATTATTGAACAAATCATTTACTGTTCCAGTTTAACCATTGATTCATAAAATCTCTTAACTGAGTGAGATTTAACCATCCTTATTGTATTGAGATACTCAAGAGTATCAAAAGGTTTTCTTGTTGACAACATAGTGAATGCTAGGTCAAAAGACAAACTGTTAGTTTTGAATCCTCTAACAAGGTCACACATAACAGTGTGTTTGTAACCTTTAACAAGGTTGACTCATCACCGAGCTCAGTTCATAAGAGTGAAAATTTTGGGTTACTGGTCCCAAGTGGTTTTTCCCTTAACAAGGTTTCCACATTAAAATCCATGTGTCAAATGTGTATATGGTTCATTGCTTTGATGTTTTGCTTTACGCATTACTAAAACATGATTGGTCGGTAAATACTAAGTTTAGTTACTGCTATTCGGTAAAGGCTAGAAAAAGATAAATAATATATTTACCGAGTAGTATATATTTGATAAGATTACTTAAAGGCATACATCTTGTTGGATTGAATGATTGAAGGTATTATATTTGTGATATAAGTTTTGGTTGGATTATTGAAATTATTTCATTTGAGGCCACTGATTCATGCCCCCTCTCAGTTATTCTACCAATTAGTATCAGATCTCTGTTATCATTCTGGTCATCATTTTGACCTTCATCTTGATCTTCATCGCTTAGTTCACCATTGTGAGAATTTTCCTAATTTTTCGTGTGTGCAACCTATTGCTCAGTTGCATTGTTCTGTCGCTCGATAGTGTTACACTGTTGCTCGGGCAGAGTGTCAGGCTCTTCAATGTAGACAAATCTGTTAATACTGCACTTGAGAATCAAGAATGGGCTAGTTCTATGAATGAAGAGATTGAACAGATTGAGAAGAACAAAACATGTACATTATTACCTAGACCGAGTGACAAAAATGTCATTGGTACCAAATGGATATTCAGAAACAAACTGAATGAGAATGGAGAAGTCACAAGGAATAAAGCAAGACTGGTATGCAAAGGGTATGCACAAGAAGAAGTTATTGACTATGGAGAAACCTTTGCACCCATTGCTAGACTAGGAGTAAGAATTCTACTTGTTTATGTTGCTTTCAAAGGATTCAAAGTAAACCAAATGGATGTTAAATCTGCATTTCTGAATGGAATACTAGAAGAAGAGGTATACATTGAACAACCTGAAGGGTTTGTTGATCCTAACAAGAGGAACATGGTTTGTAGACTACACAAAGCCTTGTATGGATTGAAACAAGCACCAAGAGCATGGTATGAAAGACTTCACTCTTATCCCATTAGTATTGGATTTGTAAGAACAAGTGATAACAATAATCTGTATTTGAAAGGAGATACTGATGATAAGATTTTGATTGCTGAGATATTTGTTGATGATGTCATATTTGGAGGTAATGATATGTTATGCAAATCATTTGCTGATGAAATAAGAAAAGAATTTGAGATGTCAATGTTTGGAGAGATCAAATTTTTTCTTGGTTTACAGATTCTACAACAGGATGCAGGCATCTACATCACACAATCCAAATGCATCAAAGAAGTTCTGAAGATATTCAAAATGGAGGACTCCAAACCATTTGGAACACCTATGGCAATCAGATGCAAATTGACAAAGGAAGACAAGACAACCGAGGTAAATCAGACCTTATACAGATCTATGATTGGCAAACTAATGTATGTTGTACACACTAGACCAATATAGCACATGTAGTTGGTATAGTTGCAAGATTCTCTGCTAATCCTAAAGAATCACACATGACTATTGTTAAAAGAATTCATATTATCTAAAAAATACCGATGACTATGGTTTGTGGTATAATAAAGAAGGTGAATTTGAGCTACAAGTCTATACTGATGCTGATTGGGCTAGAAACATAGATGATAGAAAGAGAACAATAGGAGGAGCATTCTTTATGGGTGACAAACTTGTCACATAGATAATTAAAAAGCAAGGATGCATATCTCAATCAACTACATAAGCAGAATATGTGGCTGCTACTACAAATTTCTCTAACATTGCATGGATCAAGCAATTGTTGAAAGGTATGAATATGGAAATTCTTGAACCAGTAATTATCTATTGTGATAATACTAGTGCTATAAACATCTCAAAGAACCCTGTGATGCATGCTAAGACAAAGCACATAGCTATTAAGTATCATTACTTGAGGGAACAAGTACAAGAGAAAGAAGTGATACTGGAATATGCACAATCAAAATAACAATTAGCAGACATATTAACAAAGCCATTGCCAAAAGATACATTTGAGTACCTGAGGAAGAGACTAGGGGTTCGACCCTTGTCTACTGGTCACTAAGCTGACTAGAAGGCTACATCAGCCTACATATTATCAGAAGATCAATCATGTTGATGCAAGCTAAGATATGGACTGCAATGATATATTAGTACACAGAAAGGTACTTATCTACACCGAACACCAGAGATATTGTTGGCTACTACAGGGTTGTATTGCTGATGGACAAAAGAATTCAATGATATATTTATGTTTGGCATTGTTGTCAAAGGGAGAGGAATATATCCATATGAAATATCTATCATGATCATCCAAAGGGAGATAAGAGAAATATCCATTAGGGAGAATCATGATCATCCAAAGGGAGAGATGAGAAATATCCATCAGGGAGAGGAACAGTTAAAGGGAGAGAAAACATCCGAGAAAGAAGATGATTCTATAAAGGGAGAGAAAGATTCAATGAAGTAAACCATCCATCAAAGGGAGGGAATTGAAATAGTTAATACTGCATATCTATCCAGAAAAGGGAGAAGAGATTATACAAGAAAGGGAGATACAAAAGCAAAAGACAAAATTGCTACACCTATCCATTGAAGGGAATAAAGGAAGGGAAAAACACTCTGCAAGAATAAAAGCTAAGCTAGAAGAGCTTACTAAGAGTTAGATATTTGAATTGGTTATAGAACAATAAGTTTGGTATGTTATGGCATATTTCATATTAATTTGATAGTATGTTTCCATCAATGCCGAAGGGAGAGATTGATGAACTATGATTGATTGAATGTTTGAAGATGATAAGTTGATGATCACCGAGTTGTAGAAAGTAAATGCAAGACATTAAATCAGTTAATGTATTGTATTTTCATTGATGTCAACTTAATATGTTATGATTTCTCATACACATATTGTCACAACACTTGAAGATCTAAAGAGACAAAGTTTTTGTTGTTGGTAAAGGTATACACCGAGTGATAGGGTAACCCGAGAACAATGAATCCCGAGAAGGTCACAGTATTGCCCAACGGACAGTCAACACTGACGGACAATGTTAGCCGAGATTAGTAGTACCCGAGAAATTGTTACTGAGAAAACTAAGAGTTGATGACCGAGATCAACTGGATTCAGAAAATGACAAAACTACTTAGCTGGCAAAGCTATATTTAGAGTTAATAGATTGATTTATTTATTTTTATCGGCCAGTTGAACTAAGGATAAGAAGAAGATTTAAAGCTAGTTTTATTCACAGTTGTCAAGGAGAAATCTACGAAATAAAAATAAAGCAAATCTTTAAAGATTAAAGCAATGCATGGCGGGATTTGCGAATCAAGAAGAAATCTACGTCAAGAAAAAGAAAGACAAGGATATTGAAACAATGAAATCATGTCTATATAAAGAGAAAAGTAATTCATTATGAAGTGAAGAATGTTGAATATAATTCTGGTGAAGATAGAATTCTTCATGCAGATCTGATCATACATGGTGAAGAATAGAGCCAAGAATTTTGCAGACACCGAGCAACAAAAGTAAGAGAATTCACCGAGAAGAAAGAACAAAGAGGGGAGAAAAGGAATTGAAGATCATATTGATCATAGAGGTATTATGGACTAACAATAGATCTAAAAATCTGCAAGTTAAAGTTGTATTATTGAACAAATCATTTACTATTTCAGTTTAACCATTGATTCAGAAAATCTCTTAACCGAGTGGGATTTAACCATCCTAATTGTATTGAGATACTCAAGAGTATCAAAAGGTTTTCTTGTTGACATCATAGTGAATGCTAGGTCAAAAGACAAACTATTAGTTTTGAATCCTCTAACAAGGTCACACTTAACAATGTGTTTGTAACCTTTAACAGGGTTGGCTCTTCACCTAGCTCACTTCAGAAGAGTGAAAATTTTGGGTTACTGGTCCTAAGTGGTTTTTCCCTTAACGGGGTTTCCACGTTAAAATCCATGTGTCAATTGTGTATATGGCTCATTGCTTTGATGTTTTGTTTTACACATTACTAAAACAGGATTGGTCGGTAAACACTAAGTTTAATTGCTGCTATTCGGTAAAGGCTAGAAAAAGATAAACAATATATTCATCGAGCAGTATATATTTGATAAGATTACTTAAAGGCATACATCTTGTTGGTTTGAATGATAATTGAAGGTATTATATTTGTGATATAAGTTTTGGTTGGATTATCGGAATTATTTCATTTGAGATCACTGATTCACCCCCCCTCTCAATTATTCTAACAAAAAATATATATAGATAAAGCTATATTGTCACATAAATTTCTGTTATGACTTCTTTTTTTATTTTGAAAAATAAACTCTGTTATTTTTTTTTGAAAACAAACTATTGTATATATATATATATATATATATATATATATATAACAGATTTATTTATATTAAAAATAAAATTACATAGCAAACAAATATATATATATATATATATATGAAAAAAAAATATAAAACGCAGGGGGGAGCGGGCCGAAGACCACCCCACCCCCACGCACCTTCCTTTAAGGAAGGCGTGTGGGAGGCACAACTCCCACCTGCGGTGGTTGTGGCCACCATGGCCCCGTTGCAGCAGCAACTATGCCGTTGTTTATGACGGGTCATGGGGGGCACTTTCGCCATGGCGGTGGTGGCGTGCCTCACACACACCCTCGCCCTAAAATTCCTCCATAGCAGCAGGGTTTTGCTGCGGCCAGCCGCATTCAAATTTGTAGAGTGGCCAAGTTGCCCAGTCACAAACCCTAGCATATTATATTAATGCGTAAATATAAATAAATATATATACACATAGTTGTATATATATTTATATATATTCCTACATAATACATATCATACCTCCACGAGAATCTTGCTCTCAAACCTGCAAATGTAAAACAATATTGAAGATAAACAAAACTAAAATAAAAATTTCTCCCTTCGGGTTTCCTATTGATGGAGGTGAGAAAGAAATGAAGCAAGAGAGAATAGCTTCACTTTTTCCTCCTCTCATTTTGAGCCCTAACCCTGATTTTGAAATTAAGGTTAGGGATTTGAAAATGGGGGTTGACTTTTACTTTTATTTAATGTTATGCTTATNTTTGGGGGGGGGGGGAGTTCTTTTCAAAATATATATGTCTTGGAGGGAGATTTAATTAGAACCTTATGTTATTAACGCCTCCTAATTTATATTTTTAGATAATTCTAATGAAGAGATTAATAAATGTTTGTATTATTATTTGACATAGTATTACGAGTTCATTGTAATTAATATTTTTATTAAAATTCATATTTGTTAATTTGATTAATTACCTAATGCTTGTAAAGTGGGAATCTAGTATATGCAATACTATAATAGTAGATAAGTTGATTCCTTATTAGCTAGTAACACTTTAAAATAATTAAAGAAGGAATGTAGTAACCTAGTAATGATTAAGGCAATTTAAGTAACTACTCTATTAAAATAGTAGACCTTTAAGATTTAACATTTGACTTAAATTTATTTTTATCTTTTTGGGTCGAGACCATAATAGAAGGATTAATGGGCATTTCTCTTATAATAGTAGTAGACTATAGTTATTTAAAAATTTAAATGACTATACCCTAGTAGATTACAAGATTTAATCTATTAATGACTAAGGAAATTTAAATGTACTTGATTTAACCCAATGGGAAATTTAGTTAAATTAAAGTTTCCACTTTTATTCTACAAAAAGGAATTTAAGAGTTTATCAAAACTTCAAAGAAATTTGGTTAAATTAATTTAGGCATTTTTTTTGAAACTAGGTTCGATTAAGTTTTATATTTTAATAAAATCTTACTAGTAAAGATAAATAAGAAATTTCAAGACCTAGGAGGTTGTGACCTAACTACTAATGTAGGGAGATAATAGGGAAACTTGAGATATGTTTGAATCAATAAACTTTTATAAGTTAGATATTAAACACGCCTTCAAACTCTAATAATTAGCGAATAAAAATGGCTTCTGTCAACCTAACCTAACTCGCGTATTCAAATAACTTAAACCTAGGTATTTTAACATTGGATTAAGGGATGTTGATGTGTAGCCATGATTCCCCTTAACCCTGCTTGGGGTCTTATTACTTGTAGGACTGAACACTCCCTCTATGTATGCTTTGATCTAATTTAGAAAACTTGGATAAACCTCTTAACTCTATTCTTTAAGACAACAATTATAAACTTTTAAAAAAAAAAGTTGTTACATTTTTGGGTGCAAATTTTTGGGCATGACAATCTTGCATTATGGAAGGCTTCTATTTATTCACTTTTCTCTCCTTATCCCTTCTCCCCTCCTCCTCTTTCCTATTGCACCCTTTTTTTGAGAAAATCCTACAACGCTTCCATTGTTGCGTTCTTTTCTCGAGGAGGCACAACCTCATATTGTCAAAGCTTCGACTCGACTCCTAGAAACCTGACTTCTTCTGGGGTGACTTATTTTTCTTGTCTTTGACACAACGCCACTTGCAGCACCATGTAAAAGAGGGGAAAATTGTAGACATCCAAAAATATTAATTTAATTAATATTCCCCTTTTTTATCAATCTAACTATTTTATTTTTTCAATTAAATAGTTTCATCCTTAGTATTTACATACAATATGAATACTATCCTAATGTATTCTATTTACATACATTCCCTCAAAATTCCTCTTTTAATAAATTCATATTTATTAAATCCCTCATATTCCTAATTCCTCTAAACCAAGATTAATTCAAATCTAATTTTAATAATTAATCTAAGCCTAGCCTAAAGACCTTTTAATCCAATCTAGAAGCCCACCCTAAGCCTACTCTACTCATACCCTACCCTAAATATTCCTCCAAATAAACCTACTCTCCCACTTAAGAACACACTAATCACACTTAAGGTGTGATGTCTAGCCTTTTTAGCACTAATGGAGTGCTCACCAATGTGTGAGAAACTCCTCCCAAGAGAGCCACCCAACTCTCTATTAAATGCTCTTACAACCTTGTCTCCCACTCCTTTCTCCAAGGTTGCTCACACATGTGTGAGCAACCTTGAGCCTCACAAAGCATTTAGTGCTCAAAGTGACTCCTCTTCTAAGTCTATGTGTCTCCTATGTGGCTCTTATGTGGATGCCACATAGGTGCCACCTCATCCAAGCCTCTTCCCTCCCTCCAAAAATCTATAAATAGAGGCCTTCTCCTCTTGCATTCCATCTCTCAATTGTGCATTGTTATTATGCTAGAATTATTTTAGAATTCATTGTTAGTTTCATGCTTTTGTGCTTAAATCTCTTGGAAATCATATGCTAGGATAATCTTGGTTAATGAATCTTAGTTTCTTTATTGTCTTGCATCTCATTTCATAGTTTTAGATCATCTTCAAGGAGGATTTTGAGACTAGTTCTTCATGCTAGTGCTTAAATTCCTTTTGCTCTTCCAATCTTGCATTCACATTCACATTTGCATTGGGGATCCTCCATCATTTGTATTTGAGAGAGCAAATCCACATCCCATTTTTATGAGAAAATCTATTAATTCTTTTGTAGGGTGCAACTTATTGTAGCTCAATATGATTTTATTTGGTTTTCTTGGTTGATTGCTTGCTTATTCATGCTTAATGTATTTGATGTTTAAATAAAAAAAAAAATTTATTGCCTACTTGTCAGTACATATTTGGTTTAGTCCAAGGGTTCCCTGGTGGGACATTACACATAACATACAAATAGTCACGAAAGTAGTCAATCCTACCTTGTTTTCCTCATCGTAAATTATCTTTATTAACTCTCATTCATCTAATATAAATCAATGTTATTTGATCTCAACCACCCGTTGAAGTCTGAAATCTATAAACACAAATTTGTTTCCTCATTACTTCTTTAACCACAATCTTTGAATATTTGTGTATCACTTATTGAATTGGTGGGAATTTAAAGAGCCAATATCACAATAGAAAAAAGAGGACAAGGGAGGATCTTGGTGGAATGACTTGCATTTATTTAATAAAATTTATTGTTTGATTTGCATTCCCTTTTACATTTTCATTCTCTCATTAATGAGATAGAATTTAATTTATTTGAGAATAGGGTTTGTGTGGTTAAGCACGCTAATCTTATTTCTGGTTTTCTTAATGCTAACTTTCCCAGTCTTACACTTCCTATCAAGTGGAAGACAAGATAACAATTTAGCATAATCAATTTTCCATGGAACAATTTACAAAACTACTGACTAGTTTTATTAAATCTGAAATTGACTTTTCTTCTTTTTATACCATTCATGCCTGCCATGGTGGAAGGGTCATGTCTTTTAGTTTTGAAAATATACCTTTGTTGACAACTCATGTCCTTTAATTTATGCTATTGCTCTTCATTATACCTTTTATAATCAATGCCTTTGGGAGAGAAATTATTTGATAAACCTCTTAAATAACTGCCCTTGGTTGACTCTATTTTATTCTCCATTTTTGGTCTTAGTGAGACCTTCCTTTTGCCCTCATCAACCCTTAATTTTGCAACTCACCTTTATTAATATTACCCATCCTATTAAGTTTTCCTCTATCAATATATTTACCCTTTTTAGCTTAATAATATCAGTTGGTCCTTTTCAAATGACTACTACATATTTAACTATATTTTCAATTGCACAGGGTTGTAATCTATTTCTATTTCAATTTTTGGCAGGGTATGACACCCCACTTGTCCAATCCTACTCTATAAATAAATTACTTGGGGATCATTTTCAATATTTGGTTGAGCCCTAAGTGGTAAGGTAGGCATATGAGGTATAAAAGTAATTGTTCTTGTTCATTGATTTGCATTTACACCATGAACTAAGTTTTCTCCTTGACCATTATTACATTTTGGTGGATCATTATCTCCTCCATTATTTATATTATTCGCCCCCATATTCACTCATGTCTTAACTATGTCAAAACTCCAAGGCATTGATTTATTTCTTGTGCTCTCAACTTTGCAACTTGTGCTCTGTGCTCTACATCCTATTGCCCTTAATGAAGGGTATCTATCATGTTCAAGAAACATTCTTCACCTATATTTGTATCACCCATGCTACCTATTCTCTGTGCTTCTACTGGTAATTTTTCTTCTACAACCAAATTAGTCCAGAAGATTTATTACTAAAGGTGCTATAGTGATGCGTGTATGGTTGATGCTCAAACTTTGACATGTCAATACTATAATATTTTGAACCCCTTTAAGATTGTAGGATATATTTCTTTGATACCATTGTAACATACACCCTTGTCCCTTTTTTTTTGTCTTGTTTTGGACTGTGTTTAAAGAAGAAGAGAGACATGTAGAAGAATTGATTGATGGTAATACTACTTACACTAATGAAATAACTTAAAAAGTGATAATATTCAAGAAAACCACAAAATGTAACAACTCGGATTTATTTTCAAAGTTGGGATTACAATATATCATCAAATAAATAATACATAGATAGTCAGGATGCTTCAATAACATAATAAAAACATGTCCATCAACTTTATAATGCATAAGTGTGATTTTGTACTAAAATCTACAAATTGGCAAAAAGAGACTTGGACACCACCTTCTAAATTCACTTCCTAAGGCCAAAAAACTTGGTATATTTAAATGTTCAAGCCCTAGATATCCTAAAACAATAACAAACCCCTCCAAATACACAATTGGCATCCTCTCCAAATCCTCATTCCACTCCTAGAGTCGTACAACCAACAAGTGTATGTATGGATAGTAAATAAAATGAGTAACCAATAATTAAAATCTTTATATCTATCTTCAATTACCCCTTCTAAAGTGTGTTATAAAGAATACTTTGAGCAAACTGAAGATACCAATCCACAATGAAGCCTAACTTTGATATTTGTAGGAAACCACAAGATAATCCTCTAGATATGATCTCTCACTGATGTAGAAGATTATCCTTGCAATGATTTTCATCATCAAAAAACCACAGAATGAAAAGTTCAACCAACAAGAGATATTTCTAAAATATCAAACCAAGCATATTAAATGAGCTCCAAAAAACTTACTTTTAGGCCTTAAGAAATAAACACCTTTTGAGGTTTGCCTTTGAATTTAATTTGAAATCCCTTGTGTCTCAAAGTGGTGCCCATTCTAAGAAGACCCATTTTAATCAATATTTACACTTTTACTTTATTATTTGGCACCCATATAGTCCCCAATTAAATAAATTAAAATGACGATAAAGTTGGACCTTTAATTTGGCTTTTTCGCTTTATAACTTATGGTTATTAAATTTAAAAGTGCTAGGCTATATCAGATATCGAGATATCATCATTAACCTCATCCACCAACCAATCTAAAAATAGAAACACTAATAAATAGATTAGTTAGTGCCCCAAATTGACTCACTAAAAATAGTAAGCATAAAAATATCCAAATCCACTCCAGAAAATGGTGTTACACACATCTCAACCACCCAAGCTAAAAGAAACACCTATCATTGCCAAATTGTTGGGTCAAACTGTCATCTTGAGTTCCCTAATCCCAACTCATTAGCTTATGGAAACCCACTGAATAGACTAAGAGTCCATTATACTAAATTGTTGGAGAAGGGGACATTGTACATAGATTGTTGAACATTTTTTTATTATTGTATATACACTTTTCAAATTTAGTCATCCCTTTTAAGAAATAGTTAGATATATAATTCCAACATCATAATTCACACCATGATATCCAAAAATGATATAGTTAGATGTGCAATTCCAACATTCTAATTCTCCAATATATATTGCAGGGATACATCTCTTGATGGCCATATGAAATATAAGATGTGTCCCTAATAATGAAACCAAAATGCTAGCTTTAATTAGGGTTGCACACTTGATACATTAGGTCAATACTTATAAGACCACTCATACAACAATATATCTATATTAAAGATAGTAAATATTAACACTTGAAGGAGAATTCTTAGGCTTGAGCTATAAAAAGGATCTCAAGACCTCAACATGTTGTAGATGTTATAGTATGGAGGATACCTCAAAGCACCTTTATACATATCATTCATGTGCAATATCCACATCATAATGCATGCATAATGAAACATAATAATATTCCAAATAAAGAACATAAACCCAAAATATGATCACAAAACATGCAAAGATATATTGAAACATCAATAAAAGTACAATAAGGTGACTGTTTCCCATATAGAGAAAGGGGTAGTTAAGACACACAAATATTGCCTCCTCTTGCTCACTCCTCTCTCAACTCGTGTAATGTAATGAAGGATACACTCACATAAATCTTTCAATAAATAGATCTAATCCATATATAGGGGGGATGTTCCTATAGTCCGTAAAAGACATGCTTATAACATTGATCCTCCTAATTAATCAAATTACATCCAAGGTACAAATTGTAGGAGTACAATACACACACTTATTCTATCTACTCATACTTGTAAATAACAATACAAAAATATAATTAATCACATTAATGAATGAATAAGAATTATTATTACAACATTACATCCCATATGGTTGCATTTTCATGTTTGTAATCAAGTGTTAGTTGTTTGCAGTTCTTTTGGTTTTTGCAACTACATGCACATATAGAGTAACCATATAATTATTATTATGGAATCTAGGTTGTTCATGAATCACCAAACAAAAAAGTGCATGCCAATTTGTAACCTTAAGTGGAAGGGAAAATTTGTCCATCATACAAATAACCACATCTTAAGACACAAATCAATACATTAAGAATCTTAATACAAGATGTTAAAGACATCATAAACCTAGGCTAGGTGATTAAAACATACAACATGGAATATGCATGTTATGACTAGGAAACATGATGTGTTAAGAGAAGCATTTTAATTTGACCTATCCATGAAGAAATAAAAGATATTACTAATAAGACTATTGAGGGTGAACTGAATCCAAAACTACACATCTCTAGTTCATAAGTTATGGAGGGCCTAATACAAGGCATGATAGCAATAATGTTCTAGCCTAACATAGTTTTATATTTCCAAATAAATTTTCTAGGGAGAGCATTCTATAACAATAGATTCTTTCCACGTAGAACTCTCTCCAATAATCTCTTTACCTTAAGATGTCTTTCCTTGTTAAATATTATTGTTTATTTAATAATATAAAATGTTATCAATTATATGAGTTATGGTTCTCCCTATGATAATCAGTGTTTGTTTAATATGTGGATTAAAAACCATCACATCCCTATGGAGATACATAATTGTCATCTTTGTTTCATCTAGGAGATAGTTAATATAAAGCCCAATGGTGATTCAAGCGACAACGCTCTAAATTGCAACTTCAATACATTCCACAAAGTAGGAATTATCGTGAAACTTTGAGAACACCAATAATTAGAGCTCCCTAACAAAAAAAATACTAGAATACTTTGTTAGAGAACAATAGTGAATTACTAAGTGTATGCACATTCCATTCAATGATTGAAGGGGAAGGATGGTAGACATAGTTGGAAAATAAAGGTACTATAGTTATGACTTAAAATCTTGATGAAAATCAAGATCAAAGATATTATCTCCAACCAAATTTGTATTGAAGGGTTTGAAACATGCCTTAATATATGAACAAGAACTTCTTAGTTAAAGTTGATATAATTTATGAATAACCTCAACTCTTTTAGACACATGGTTTTTATATTCATCAAAAATAACTTTCTAGTGATTTTTTTTTGTATATCAAAAACTTTAAAAGATGCAAAACTGTTTAACCACACTTTTAGTTCTATTTAACTTATAATTTTAAATACTAACTATTGAATCTCAATAAATTTTAAAAATACAAATTTATCTTAACTAGAAAGTTAACTTGCAATAAACACACCTAAATTTAAAGATATTAGATTTCCATCGTCCATAATGATTAACATGCAAGACTTCTAGATAAAATTACGCAAGATTTATTTAATGTGCAATGCTTCTATATTAAATTGCGCAAGATTTATTTGCATGCTAATCCAAAAATTGTTGGAATCATTTGCCATTGCGCCAAAAGTTCAAACTATCAATGCTTGATACAAACACCAGATTTAACCTGACCCATGAGAGGCGGTTAAGCCATGTCACAAGTCCCCAAGAAGGTGCATACCACCAAGTCAACAATCTCCCCCTCAACACTGATTGAGTCTTCAACACCCACTGAAGGGAGACTCGAACTCGTGACCCAAGGCCCTGATACCAATTGTTGGAATCATTTGACTTTGCATCAAAAGCTCAAACTGTCAACGCCTGATACAAATATTAGATTTAACCCGACCCATGGGAGGTGGTTAAGCCGTGTCATGAGTCCCCAAGGAGATGTTGACCACCAAGTCAACAAAACTACATCATACTAATAATTATAGAGTGTGAAAATCTAATGCCTTCATTAGGGGAGAGGGACTCATAGTCGTGCGGGGTCCAATAGTCGATCACCCACTTGTGAATATATTATTCAGTCTTACCATACATTTTTACTATATATTATAATTAAATAATCCACATGTAAATCAAAAAAATTCTAAATGTTGATAAAAATAGACCAATACTTGAACGCATGAGAACCTATAAATGTTATAGTAAGAACACATAAATAAATTCGTTAACAAGTGAAATAAATAACTTTTTGTCTCAAATAAAATATCATAGCTATCTATTATACGTGCGTCACTTAATAAATAATATGCTCACTTAATAAATATGATGATCACTTAAACAAGTATTGTTATCTTAGTGTACAAATACTATTATCATGTGTACAACTATTGGGGTAGCAATGTATATGCATTAGAGTATTTCATATTAACAATTTGTCTTATCATAAATATAAATGTCGAACATAATAAATCCCTTGTATTTTCCCATGAAATGTGTGAGATTGATAAGTAGGAGATATTTTTCCACAGCAAGTCAAATTGTGATATTGCTATCAGGATTCAACTGTGTAGTTTTTGAGTCAAACTCATTGACCCATAATTCATGAGTAGTGGTTCACATGAACCCATCTCTCATGAGAATGAATGTGTGAGATTGTCAAAAAGTTGTAGTGTTCAACTATTGGTCCCTTTGTGTTGGATATAAGTTGTATTTTATATAATAATATGTTATTTTTATAACAACAAAATAATTTTTTGTGTTGAAGTATTGGTCATTTGGTGTTAGATATAACAAATATTTATGATTACTAATAGGTATTTAGTCCATTTAAGTTGCATATATGTTATATTTTATATAAAAATACAATATTCTACTAATGACAAATGATATTTTTAAATTCAACTACTGAGGATTTTTAGATTAAGTTTTGGTGGAATCTTTAAAAAGTCATTTTTTTGACACGTTTCATTAGTCATGCTATTTTAGCGAGTTGCGTGATGACTCACACCTTCAAACCTTCGTTGTAGGTAGTTAAGTGTCCACTTTACATTTCTTAAAAAAAATGAAGGTCTTACGATATTCCATGCAAGGACTACATATTGATGAAGTTAGCCCTCACGTCCCTCTCCCCTAATACACTTAAATTTAATTAAATAATAATGCCAAAACAAATAATAAATATAGTTGAAAGATAACTCTAAATCCTTAAAATTAAGTAGTTTCTTTGCCTAATGAGAACAATTAGGTTTGCTTAAATTCAACAAGAATCCACTTGCCCATGGGCCATTGCACATTCAAGAGTTGAGTGACCCCAAAGTTCAATAATAGTTTGAAGTTACCGTTAAAATTAAGCCAGCTAGGTATGAGAAGGCAGCGTAAAGTGTAGTAGAATTTTGAGTTCAACGAGAGGACGACCATCATATTTCTATTGTCTGACGAATTCTTTTCCTAATATTTTGATTCCTCACACAGCTGTGAGCAACCAAATTCCAACTAATTTCAAGAGGATTTGAGCATCTGGGCGCACTTTGCTCCTCTGATTTGGCGCCGGCTATGCTCTGGTTTTGTCCGGATAACTCTGTTGTTCGAACCTGGGACGCTTTCAGTTTCCTTAACTGCAGATTCACCTGTTTTTAAGAAGGATCTTAAGCCCATCTGCAGGTGAAAGAAGAGCAAAGGCATTAGAATGGCTGCCACAGGGGCGAGGGGTCGGTCTGATTACGATCATCTCATAAAGCTTCTGCTCATTGGCGACAGTGGTAAGTTTCAAGATCTTTCCTTCCTTTTTTTTTCGTTTTAAATCCATTGTAAAAGATGCCCATTTTAGAATGGTTAATATTTGATATTTATTTATTTATTTTTTTTAAAATTTAGCTCTCTACTGCGTACCCTTTTTGGAATCAATTGCATATTGGTTGATCTTGATTGATCTTGATTTAGCTGGCTTTTCTTCTTTTTGTTCGCATGCTGAATTCAGCTCTTCACATTTTGTATTATGTTTTTACCGCAGGTGTTGGAAAAAGTTGTCTCCTTCTCAGGTTTTCTGATGACTCCTTTACCACAAGTTTTATAACCACTATAGGGTATGCTGCCACTCTTTCTTTTAGCTCTAAAATGGTTATTTATTTCTGTTGTTGATCTCTTAAATCTTAGGCCGTTCTTGTTAATATGTTATGTGTGCCCAGAGTCAAAACATCGACGCCCTTGAGAAAGGAAATATAAATATGAATCAGGAAAATATTGATCTTTACAAATGAATAAGTGTTTGAAACAATATGTAACCGGTATTCTATCCTATGGCTACGGATTCTGAAAGGAGTCCAAAATCTATTATGAACATTCTCATTCTAAGAATGAGATAACCTTTTCTTGTAATTCATGCATATGTATGATCTGAAATTCACCACAAATCCCTGCCTCTCTCTGACCTCTCAATTTTCTATTTTGAGCTGGTGACGTCAGTGCTCAAACCCATACTGTATTTTGTGAGACACATACCCAGTTCAGTCTCTAGAGCACTGGTTGTTCACTAGGGATTCTGATTATTAGTTGCATTGCAGGAGGAATTACTATGAGCCCTGCGAAACAGTAAACACCAAATAGTCTTATCTACATGGGTCGGGGAAAAGGGGTTTACCCTTCCCGAATGCAGTTTGGCTCTCTCAATATGGTTGCCCATTGTGTGTTTTGATTCTCTTTCAATGTCTGGGTATATCTATGTTTACTTTTGCATTGGTTTATGTTCTATGTACATCTAGTTATGGATGTATGGAATATAATATAGATGCTCTTTATGTTCTATGGTTAAATGATTGTGAAAGTGTAGAATACACTACAATGTTTAAGTTGTACTGCATCAGTCTAATAGAATGAAGAGTACTTATGAAGTTTAGTTTTTTCTCTCAGTATTGACTTCAAAATTAGGACCGTTGAACTAGATGGAAAGCGCATTAAATTACAAATCTGGGACACAGCTGGTCAGGAGCGCTTCCGGACAATTACCACTGGTAGGCCTTTATTCTCTTTGATAGTTTATAACATAATATTTTTTTGATCTTTTTCGATGATTCTGATTTGACCTGTATCAGTTTTAGAATTAAGATTTAGATACTTTATCTTGTGGTTTTTGGAGTTATGTTAAGCACTCCTGATTAGGTATAATAATATTCAACCCATTGCCCTATGTTGACCATTCATGGACATTGATGTAGTTTCTTTCCTCCTGTAGTGTGGAAGCAATTATTTGACTTCTGAATGACCTTGTATCTAGATCCATGTGTTCAAACATTTTTGAATTCTCTCAGCATTATGAGAATATCAAGTGATTTGGAATATCAGTTCTCCATCATGCCATTAGAAAATGTTACAATGTACAATTTTCCACTTAGCGGTTTATATTTATATTTTTGTATTCTATGGTCTGATTCTATGATTGAGAATTTATTGTTGTGTGCAGCATATTATCGGGGTGCTATGGGCATTATTCTGGTATACGATGTCACAGATGAATCATCATTCAACAGTATCCTCTTATTCATAATGTTTCATAATTTCTTATATCATACTGGCTCATAATTTCTTATATATCATACTGGCTCATAATTTTTTACAATGTGGGTTGCAGAAATATGTTTGATTTTAGATATGTAGACTCTAGAGAGCTGACACATCTATGGATTTAATTTTCTTCCTGTCTTGAATTGAATGATAACCAATGTTAATTTATGTTCCCTCATTCAAGTTTTTTTTTTCAACATAGTTGAATTGTGTTTAATTTTAGAGCAACTGTAATGAAGTTCCTTAAAGCTTCTATTGCAGTGAGAAATATTTTTTAGTTCAGTAGTGAGGCTCCAAGGAGGCATTGGCTTTGATCCTTTCCTTGATGATGCGTCCAATACTGAAGCACATCTTAAAACGCAATAAAATTATGCAGGTAATTCCAGAAGAAAATTATAGATTTTTTGTTCATAAAATCAGTGTACGACATGAATGTTCCTAGGGTTTCTTAAACCGAGTTCACCAATTTTAAGACTACTGAAAAAATTCACGAGGCAACATAAATTTTATTTATTTATTTATTTTAACTTGAACGGAAAACTTAAAACCTTAGATAAATGCAGTGTGACAGAAACTCAGTTTTCTGCAATAAACATGAATTCAGTTCTGATATAGATCTTACAGAAATTTTGCTGTTGCAAGAGGATTTACATGTATGAACAAATTTGACAAGATTTCCCACACTTACTCTTGCCTTTCTAAATAGGATGCTGTCTCAAACCAACTGCCCGTAGAAGTAGACGTCTGGTCACTGAGTGCCTCTGTTTCAGTTGCTGGCGATGAAGATTTTCCTTCAAATTGCCAGTGAATCAGCTCTATGACATTCCAATTATTGAATGTGGTATAAATCTGTCAGGTCAAGGGTGGATTTGTCACTGGCAGAGGACAGTCTCACTTTCCTTGCAGCATTTGATCATCCGAGACACTATTTGCTGCTTCTGTAGATGACTGGAATTTCTCCATTGATGATTCTTCAAGTGTACTCCTGCTGAATCTGAGGTGCGAAACCCTCTGTTATCCTCAAATTATCTACAGCAAGCCTTCAGCCCTAGTCCGCCTGGGTGAATTGGTATTACATACGATTAGCTGGTGACTTGGTGTTGAAGGAGTGATCTGCAATAAATTTGCTCCACTTAGCCTCCAAAATGTCTCAGATCTTGATTCCAATTTTCAAGTCTACTATGCCAATTACCCTTGCAACTAGCAATGGCCTGCAGCCTGGCACCAAGCAGTTGAAGATTGGTCCAGAACTGATTTGCCTCACCTGTGAATTGATTTCTGGATCAAACCACTGCTTAAAGATGCTACTAAGGTGAACTACAAATGGAAATGACTGCTATAATGATAGAATAGTGGGGTGGGTTTATACCTTTATCATTAAAAATAAATTATATGATAGTGCTGGAGTGCAGGGGACATGACACAGCCCTCCCACCAAAAATTTTGCTTGCCTCAAGAAATTTCAGATTCAGATGATCAAAGATCTCATTACCTTCCCACGTGGCATCTTGAAGAGGCAGTTTTTCTTCCATTTCACCAATTACTGTGGTATGACCTTATTTCGGAGCTTCTTTTCCCTCATATCAATGATGGCTTCTGGTTCCAAAATCATTTTCTCTTATCGCCTTGATCTTCATCTAAAATGTAATGAATCCCATTGTTCTTTGGAAGTTCGAGCTCATATGCAACCTCACCAATTCTCCTTAGGATCTTATAAGGTCCATAAAATGGCGGCTTCAACTTCTTACCACTACTCTGTGAGAAGGTTGATTACAAGATTGTAATCTCAAGTATACCACTCCTTCCATGTCAAAACCTGTCTCTATTCGATAGTAGTCAACATACTTTTTTTGCTGGTCTTGAGACTGCTGTAGATTATCTTTAAGTACATTAACGATATCTAGGCTTCGTTTATTCAAATCTTTAGCCCCCAATATTCTACCATCCGAGAGAATCAAATCTGTGAATGAAATAGCATCATAACCATAGAGTGCCTTGAAAGGAGTCATACCTATAGACACATGATGAGTAGAATTGTAGCAATACTCGACAAAGTGGAGGCACTTAACACATGCTGTTTGTTTCCTTGTGACAGCTCTTTAAATACCCTTCCATCCATTTGTTCACAATTCAAGTTTGTCCATCAGTTTGAGAATGATAGCTAGTGCTTTCAATTAATTTTGTGCCTGTCAATCCAAAGAGTCTTTGCCAAAAAAGGCTAATGAGTCCGCTGTTTCTTTCACTTACAATGTTCTTTGGCAGCCCATGAAGCTTAAAAATCTCTCTAAAGAACAGATCAACCACTTGTGGGGCCATGTATTTTGAAGATGCAACATGAAAATGAGCACATTTAGTTAATCTATCGACAACCACATAAATACAATCCTTACCTTGCCTTTAGGGGACTTGTGATGAAATCCATGGAGATACTTTCCCATTTTTGTTTTGGAATGGGTAGGGTCTGTAACCAACTAAAATTACATGCTTTGTTTTGTTTTTTGACAAACTAAACACTCCCAAACATGAGTCCCTTCCATGAAAAACACTCCCTTACTTGTATGACTTGAAGTACCTCGGGTGACCAATAAGTGGTGTCGTAACATGCCCCCAAAATTTTCACTCACCTTTTATTCTAGTACAAGAGGCTCCCGATCCCTATTAAGAATAACTTATAAGCTTATCTGCCGCTTTGTACCAGCCATCACGTAGCTTCTCTTTCAAAATGTCAACAACAAAGGTGTTTTTGGCATATTCAGCTATTATAGAAACCTTCCAATCAGTAGATATTTCAGTCTTAGAGATGAAGTAAAGCTTTCTAAAGAGTGCAGCAACCGCCACATTGTTCTTTCCCTTAACATACTCAATGTCAAAATCACAGGCTTGTAATTTTATCCATTTTTGTTGTCTATCATTCAAATCCTTTTGATTGAGGAAGGATTTCAAGCTAAGTTACCGGATTCGGACCTTGGACCCTTGAACCGGGTTCGGGTCCTAGCCGGGTCCGGATTCACGGACCGGTCCGTGTTGGATCCGCACCAAACGGACCCACAGGTTCAAACACGGACCCTGTGCGGATCCAACACGGACCTGGGGGGATCCAACGCGGATCCGTGTGGACCCACGACCCAAACTGAGTTAAAGTGGGCCCAACCTCACTTAAAAATGATTTTATTATTAAATCACAAACTTCTCACAAACCAACTATTGCCTAAAATTGGCTAGTGCATGCATGATGGCCAACATCTCCTTGTCATAAATAGAGAAGCTTCTCTTCGTCTCCTTGGGCTTCCTACTTTCAAATGCTATAGGGTGTCTATTTTGTATTAAAACTGCTCCAATTCCTTCCCCTGAAGCATCACATTTTAAAACAAAAGGAAGGGAAAAAGTTGGAAATGCCGAAACAACGCATGGACTCATTACCTCCTCTAGCTTGTCAAAAGCTCTTTGTGCCAACATGCTCCATGAGAAGGCTTCCTTCTTCGCCAAATCCGTCACTGGGGCTGCATGTTGTGAAAAACCCCTTCACAAACCTCCTATAGTAATTGCACCTTGAAGCTCATCTAGCAACTCATGGATCTTATGTATGGGGCAAGGATCTTGCTTGTTTTCTTGTTGAGGGCTCTATAATCAATGCACATCCTTATAGACCCATTTTTTTTTCTAGACCAACACCACATATAAAGCAAATGGGCTGGAATTAGGTCATATGTGTCCTATGTCCAATAACATCATTGCCTTCTCAGTTTCCTTCTTGTATCTCCTAGGGTGAGGATAAGGTTTTGATCCCTCCTCAAGTTAAATCACATGTTGAAAACCCCTATTTGGAGGTAAACCAAGAGGAATTTCATTGAATACCTTGATATGTTTATCTAAAATGGACCTAATATCAATGTGGGAGGACTTGTCATCCTTGGATGGATCTGTATCCTGTAATCAAGCATTCTATTGTGCAAGCTACGTAGTCTTTACAAAAGGCTTTTTATCCTCTTGGCTGAAACAATCATGGGACCTCCATTGGATAGGCCATGACGAATTACCTCTTTCCTATCAAATTCAAATCTTAGCTCCATAGTCTGATAATTTTGTGTATTTGCCTAGTGAGTGCATCCATTGCATTCCCAAGACCATTTCTGTCTCACCAATGCTAATCACAGAGAAGTCATCTCTCATCTTATGCCCTCTTAGAGTCAACTCCATTTGCTGTATCCTTTGGTTGCATGGATTGGTGAACCCATCAACTCTGTAACATTACACCCATCAAAATCTCTGGTTTTAAACCCAACTTAGCTGCCAAACCCTCATCAATTAAGTTGTGGGTTGCCCCACTATCAATCAAAACTATCACCCTTTGTCCGTGCAAGACTTCTGTAACTCAAAGAGGGTGATATCTAGGTGCTCCTGAAAGTGTTGCAAGTGTGCCTCATGAAACATCTCCTCCCTTAGGCCCCGTTTGTTTCGCGGAATTGGAATTGAGTCAAAACCTTATTATCACAAAATCAGGTTTTGAAATCCCGGTTTTGGATCTTGGGGAATTGGAATTTGACTCAAAACCTTATTATCGCAAAACCAGGGTATGATTTCTAATTCCACCTATTTAGTGGGAAGATGATGCCACTCATTTTGGTGTCTAAACCCGGTTTTGCTTGACGAATCCGGAATTGCAATTTAGAGAAACAAACAGCGGATTTGCAAAAACGAGAAGTGTCACTCCCAAAAACGGGAAGTCTCACTCCCAATTCCGTGAAACAAACGGGGCCTTATCCTCATGCTCAATCTCCACCACAATCTCGATCTCGGACCTCTCAGCTTTTAAATCCTCATTGGATGCTACCTCAATGTAATGTACCTGTCCCGTCCGCAAGCATTTATGACCTAGCTCTCTCTTCATGTGAAACACAACTTCCTTCAAAGCTCATTCTCAGACTCTTCTATCTTGCTTGGCTAAGGAGGTAATACCTTAGGTTGCGAAACATCCTTAGAAAGGTCTCCCATGTAGTCTTGATGGTTCATTTCTAAGTAGGACTTGTTTTTGGTTGTGGTATCCTCGAAACTCAAGGCCCCTTGAATAGCATCTTGCATAGAAGTAGGCAAGTAGGCTCAAAAGCCCTAACCAAGCCTCGAAGTGACTCTGGTAGCCCCTCAATAAACAAGAACATAAGTCTCCTCTCCGTAACATCAGGGACCATGACTGAAACTTGCTGAACTCCTGCTATTTAATTATCCAGTGAACCATACAGTCTCTACCGTGTTAACTTTTTGAAATGTACCTCGGGTTCCTTCCCATCAAACCTATCTATGAGCTCTTGTGTGCAATCAGCATATGTCACCACAATACAATGTCCTTGTGTGATTAACCCATGATGTCATAACTCATGCTGTACCATCCAAGTGGAGAAAAGTAAACTTGATAGCTTCATCTTCTGTCATAGGGGGCTAGGTGAAAGATATGTGTCTAGTTTTTGGACCCAAGTCCACGCAGAGACCTTCCTTGAGCCATTAAGAGTTGGAAGGGTCAACTTACTCAGCCTTTGCTGTACATTTCTGTTAAATTGCTGCATAGGTTGTCTTCCTCTTGATCCATTTCTAGCATTATGGAATTGTATGAGTGGAATTCAGTGCCCAACTTCCAGATCAAGTCTTGAATAGGCATCTATGCAGGCATTAAAATCATTTTCTGTTGGATTCAGCTCTTCCTCATCTTGTGTCAGCTCAACTCTAGGTTGATGGCCATGTAGGTCTGGGAACCCCGCTGTCATGAATTTTAGATCCATTATGATTTGAGTTGCTGCCTTCTGCACCATTATTTTTAGCAGATCTGATGGGATTGTTTGAATTATTCGTGCTCTGCAACATTTGGAGGAGTATGTGTTGTTTGCTCCTGCTGTCTTGTTACATCTGTGTGCAATTTGCTGCTGTATTCTCATGAAAGCATCCCAGTTCTTATCTCTATCTGACATCTTCTTGCCTTTGTATTTGCTTCTAGACCCGAACTGCCCTGACTCAGCTTCTAATTTCTTCCCCTCTCTCTCCAAAGCTTGCTGATCCTTTTGGCACAGCTGCATACACAAATTTTACTTAAGAAGCTAGCAGGATTGCTTGCTCTGGTACCACTTTTATGTCCCTAGGATTTCTTTAAGCTGAATTCTTCAATTTTTAAACTACTTAAGCAAGAGATAACATAATTTTTCTAATTAAAAAAAAAACTTTTTGTAACACAAACATAAAACTTAAAACCTTTGATAAATGCAGTTTGATAGAAACTTCGGATTTTTGCAGTAAACATGAATTCAGCTCCGATATAAATCTTGAGAAATTTTGTTGTTGCATGAGGGTTTACTTGTATGAACAATTTTGACAAGATTTCCCA
Source organism: Thuja plicata (assembly GCA_018584345.1). Lineage (NCBI taxonomy): Eukaryota > Viridiplantae > Streptophyta > Pinopsida > Cupressales > Cupressaceae > Thuja > Thuja plicata. The sequence goes on along the minus strand of MU226068.1, from coordinate 11,666,246 downwards.
CGCGGACTCTTGCCTTTCTGAATAGGGCACTGGTCCCCAAACCATCTGCCTGTATAAGTAGATGTCTGGTCACTGAGTGCCTCTACCTCAGTTACTGGTGATGAAGTTTCTCCCTCAATCAACTATGAATCAGCTTTATGACATGCCAGTTATTGGATGTGGTATGCAGCTCTAGTCTGATGGTGCTGCATATTGGTCAAGGATGGATCTGTCACTAGCAGAGGGCGGTCTCTCTTTCCTTGCAGCGCTTGATCACCTGAGACACTATTTGCTGCTGCTGTAGATGACTTGAATTGCTCCCTTCAATGATCTGGTGATTGTTAATTTTACATGTGGACTGGCTGAACCTGAGGCGTGAAATCCTTTGTTATCCTCATATCGCCTTCAATCATAGTCAATCTCTCCTTCAATCATAGTCCACCAGCGTGAATTGGTATGTATTTACTATGTAGTTAGTGAGTGGGTGTCTAAGGAGTGATCTGCAATAAATTCTCTCTATTTAGCCAAAATTCCCTATCTTTGGATTTTGATTTCTAAGCCCGCTATGCCAAATGCCCTTGTAGCACCTTGAGGTCCGGCACCAAAGAATTGAAGATTGGTCTAGAACTGATTTGCCTCACCTGTGAATTGATTTTTGGATTAATCAGCGATTATGGATGCTAATAAGATGGACTAAAAATGGAAATGACTGCTATAGCCTATAATGATAAACCATTGGGGCAGGGTTTTCATCCTGGCCACTGGCTTTTTATCCCAGTTGTAGCTGGATGTAATTTGTGAATAGAATAGAAATGTTCTTTTCTTTGATACCTCATCTTGAATTCCAAAAGATTTCATAATGCCTGATTGTATCTATACAAATACCAGGTCGACCTCCAACATTTGAAAGGAAGTTGGTGCCAATAGATTCAAAATTAAGTTGGGCTCAAAATGGCTCATTATGATAATTTAGTAGATTCATAATTAAGTCGGCTTGAAAATGACGGTTATATAATTTATTATTATGAAAATAACTTATAATAATATTATTATAACAGTGTTTAAAAATACTTATATTATTGAAAATAAATAACATCATAGCGCTGAAGTGCAGGGAGGGCATAAATATAGGGGGGAACTGTTCACATCTGCCTTTGCCCTCTGAATTATGGATTCTATTTATACTTTGTTATCTTAGTTCTGGTAGATGCCTGCCTTGGCTAGTGTGTTGACCTCATTAATTCCTATATAGATGTGCTTAGCCTCCTACTCTTTGAACCAACATAATAAATGATTCGAAATTTCATGAACAACAATTTATGAAGTTCATACTTAAATCCATCATGCATCTTGAAGCTGGAAATGCTTAAAGATGAGTTTATGAAATATTGATATTGAAGATCCCCTTTATTTTTGGCACTTACCATCCACTGTGAAGAGCAGTTAATTCTGCACTGTCATTGTACCATACTCAATTCCTTAGGAGATCTTCCACCATGGATGGGATTAATGATCATACCAATATCACCTTCTTTGTGCCTAAATTGTTAAAGCAGAACCAGTAAACACAGTGATGGCTTATAAATTTGATTCATCTAAATTTATCTATTCTCTTCGCTACATTTGAAAAGATTTATGTCAATATTGTATTCATATTAGACTTTAGTCATGATTTGACTTGGTCCCCCTTTACTTGCTAATAGGATTTCACAAGAAGTAAGAAATTTATAATGGGTTTATCTGTCTTTGGAATTCCAAATCCTCACCAAAAATCCATGAAAGATTTTCTTGCTGCTGGAATCAATATTACACCGTTAATAAATAAATGTCATTTTCCATGCTTGTAATGAACTTTGTTTTTACATCTTGTTCCATAGGTAATACATTTTGTAGAAGGTTAAATTGCGTGCATGTGATTTCAAAGATATCTTTTATTCCAGCCCAAAATTTCCCTGAATAAATGATCCTTACACCCCTAATTAGACTGTCTTCAGTCAACAATGCCCAATCTTGGTTAATACAAGTTGTGGTTTTACATTTCATGATTGCTGGAGTGGTATCAAAAGCATAGTTCCATAGATTTTTTTGATGGGGGGAGGGGGAACAAGCTTTGGGGATGGGGGGGACCAATGTCCTAAGTTTGAGGATGGTGGGGAGATGGTTACATAGGGTGGTGGGCTGGTGGATTGGTGTTGCAAATTCATATAAAGATGTGTAAGGAATGAGTAGAAGATTTACAAATGAAATTTTGGCACACTAAGTAAAGTTTAGACCACAAAACATTAAAAACATGGCAAAATTTACATTAAACATTCACAATGGTGGGTGGAGGTTTGGGAGGGAATTCCCTAGAAGGGTAGAACCCCTTGTGGAGTCAAGGGGAAGCGTCCCTTGTGGGGGTTTGGGGGCAGATCCCTTAGCAGGGTCAAGGGGAAATGCCCATTGTGGGGATTTAAGGGTAGAGCCCCCCAATGGCGTTGAGGGGTAGCACCCCTTGTTTTGGGGTAGTGCCGCCAAGCACAAATTAAGTCCTTCAAAACCACACAAACCTTCACAGTGAATGCCTTCAAAACAACCAGAGGAGAAACAACAGCAGCCACAATCAGAACTCACATCAGGGGTTGGATCATGAACAACAACTGGAGGAGAAGCAGCAGCAACCACAGGTATATGAGAACTACATCCGTGTCTACACACTCCAGAGGAGAAGCAACATTCTCAGGGATTGGATCAAGAACAATAACTGGAGGAGAAGCAGCAACATCTGTAAGAAAAGAAGAACTGACATCCGTCTCCACACACTTTAGAGGAGAAATAGCATCCTCAGAAGCCTTCCTAACAGTCTTCAAGCTCACCAGAAGGTTAAACAACAACCTCAACAAACTCAGATTGAAGGCTCCTTTCTTCCTAAGCATAAGATATGGGCTTTAGCAGATCCAAAACTAGACAAAACACGCGAGGAAGAGAAAAGAAACCGTTTTCTCAAACCCAAAAACTGATCACTATCAGCAACTTCAACCACAGACGCCTCAGCCAACTTATTTGCCTTCGAACAGGCTTCCGAGAGGATATTCAGGAGAAACTCATCCTCTTCATCTGGGTCATCTCCATCAAAAGGTGAGAAATCAAAAAATGACGGGGAAGAAGGAAAATCTTTTTCTCCCCCCACTAAACCTCATCCTCAGCTCCAACCACATCATTAGCATCCAAAACTTCATGATCAGCAGCAACATCAGTAACAACAGATCCTCCACCACCATCAACTGCATCCTCGCCTCTAAGCTTTGCTTCTTCTTCCAACAAGATGTCACGAAGCTTCTCAGCTTCTTCCACCACTAAAGCCTGACCGCATTCGCCCAACTCAGAGCAGTCAGCGCCAACTCTGTTGTCCTCCACAGACATGCAAAAAATTTCCAATGGTGACAGAGGAGCTGCCAAGGCCAGCGTCCACGGGGGAAGCTGAAGCCACAGACCTGCCGGCCATCGACAGCGATGGAGGAGCCATCCTTACTGTTGCTTTCGGCATTGCCTCCAGTGTCTCGGGTTTTACTCTCCTCCATCGCTTGTGATTGATGCTGCTAATAGCAATGTGGCAGAATATGTGTTTGTGGAGGTTTGTCTATCACACTCTTTTTACAGACTCATATTTTTGTAATATTAGTTTCCAATGTCCATTTGGATAGCATCAGAACATTGCTGATTACAGCAATGATGATTTATGAATTGCATTTTTTTGGCAGCCAAGCAATCCACAATCTGCATGGATATTATTTTGCTACTTGTGATCAGTGTTGCTAATAGCAATGTGACAGGAAATGGGTTTGGGGAGGTTTCAGATTAGGAAATGTATAGATTTGTATCACGCTATATTTTTGTAATATTAATCTGTAATGTCCATTTCAAGGTGTAGATAGGTTGCGTCATACCGCTATAATAATACATAAATGGTAATCAACATATTGTTTAATGTAAGCACCTGCTGTCTTATTCTCTAGTTAGGTGACATATAATCTTGCCAAAAATTATTTAGCATCTCCATTTTACATACCAGTTAATCTTATCGGTTATTTGGAATATAGATAACATAACTCTTAGAATGTCTAGGTGCGACCTAACTTATGTTGTTTAAAATAGAACTATTTGAATTATCTTTTGTAGGTTTATTTCTTTTGACATGCAGCTAAACTATTGGTTGTCTTAGAGCTTGGTTTGAGATCTAAGATGGGGACAAGAGTGTCAATGGAATGTTTTAAGTTTTAACTATCGTATTATATCAGACTCTTTCTGAGCAGAGATGATGCTTCAAGAGTCAAGATTGATTTTGAAGAACAAATTGTCCTCGCTTAGACTGTTACATAAATCCCTTAATGAAAAAGCTCTTTAATTGTGATTGAAACTTAATTATTTAATAGCAGGTGTAGCAGCTGGCAAAAATTTTAGTTAGGAGAAATTTGGAAAAGCAATTTTGGAATAAATGGATAAAAGAATCAGTGCTAAAACGGAAATTTGATGTAGAAATGATCTTTTCTATTCTGATTTAGAAAAGACTAACGTGGATCTTGAAGATGTCTTCCAAGTTTTGGCTTAGTCAGACATGAAAAATCACTCTCCATAGTTGGGTATATAGAAGCAATGGAAGAATACACGTGGCATTCAGGATATGGCTACTGTTTCATCTTAATTACAATAGTTTCTGTATACCAATATGGAGTATGTGTTCTTGCATATTTGTTGTCTGTATTTTGTATTGAATTCTTGACTGTATTTTGTACAAGTTCTTAAGTTGCTAAAAAATGGCCATATTCATCTTTTGGGGCAGATTGAAAGAAATTTTAAATTCAGAATTGAAATTTTCTCCCTGATGGTCCTGAATCTCCTGATATTTACTTGGACATAAGTATCAAGCAATGCAGCATGTACTTCTGCGAGATCACTTCTTGTTGAAGGTATGGTCTGTCTTTTGTTTGGTATGTTTGGGGAGTTTGACATGACAGGAAGATATGGAGAAAGGCATTTTGGAAAAATAATCCCTGTGCACCTTTTCTTGTCAAAGTTGCATATATTGTTTGGAAGGAATTTTTGTGGACAATATGAAGATTTTAATTTCTATCACTCATATCCTTTCAACTGAAATAATTATCTAGAAACCGATTTGGATACCCTTGATGTAGGTCTTGATGTATTGAATACCATGTGATGTATCAGTGTTCTAATTCTCTGAACTCTTCAAAAAATGTTCGAGTTGTTTTCCTAATCATTCTTATTTAGGATTCTTTGTTAAATGGAAAATTTCAGGCATTTGAACACAACTGTGACTCTAATGTTTCCCTTACTTTGGGGTCTTGAACCAAATCTAGCATTACATATTGAACTGGCCTCCCCAAGGTCTAAGGTTTTAATTCTATATGTAATTTTTTCTTGGTCTTACACTAAAGGACATCATCAAAATGAGTGATTCATTCATGGCCCAATTGTATTCTTAACTTCTGTTGTCTTAAGACATTCGCAACTGGATCAGAAATATTGAGCAACATGCTTCTGAAAATGTCAACAAAATATTAGTGGGAAACAAGGCAGATATGGATGACAGCAAGAGGGTAAGTTTGGTATTATTTCGTTTGCTGTAGTTCTGAGCTGATTATTTCATTTGCTGTAGCAGGAAATGTTCATGGTTTAACTTTGATCGTGACCATTTCATTGTATTCATCAGGCTGTACCAACTGCATGGGGTCAGGCACTTGCAGATGAGTTTGGCATCAAGTTCTTTGAAACTGTAAGTTCTAAATACACATTCTTTTGGCACTTGCAATCTTGATTTCATTTTTCTGGTACTTGCACTATTCTACCTGTTGTTCATATTATAGATCTTTTCAATACAAGCACATAAAATTCTGTGAATGTTTGCAATGCAGAGTGCGAAAACAAATATGAATGTTGAGGAGGTTTTCTTTAATATTGGAAGGGATATAAAGAAAAGACTCGAAGAGAGTGATACAAAGGTTGAGGTAAGTAACTGTGTATGACAACCTGAGATTACTTGTAAATTGATTTTATTTTTTCGTTGGTTAAATGCGAGCAATTCACTCTTTATGAAAGCATGTGATTTTCCATTACATAGAGTAACTGGTGCATGGTTTGCTGCAGTCAAATACTATCAAACTTAACAAAGCAGATCAAGCAAAAGGTCCAGAAAGTCCTGCACAGAAGTCCAATTGCTGCAGTTCGTGAAGCTACTAAGATTTATCATCCACCTGATATTTTTTCTGGTTCAGTGTGACAGAAGCTGCCTCGTGCACGAGTTATAAGTTGACGAATTTGCCAGGTTTTCTATTGGCAGCATCAATTTGAAAACAATGTGGAAGCTCAATTTGGAAGGAATCTGTCCTGAACCTGCCATTCTTTTCCTTGATTATTCTATTATATTATTTGTAGTGAATTATTTTCAAGAGCCCTCTCTGTCTTGTGAGCTAAAATGTGAACACTAATTGGGGCCTAATCTCCATGGATATGCCCAGGCTCTATAAGCTTTTGTGTGTGCCTTAGGGCAGTCAAATGAAATATGTAAGCCGTAAATTGATCATTTTTCCTGCAATAGAGGCTTTTAACAGCTGAGCTTGAAATTTATCACCCTTTCTGTGTGAAGTTAAAAAAACACTGGGTCAGCAGTTTCCATAGTTTTAAAATTCTTGAATTTGTTAGGTTCTTTATTGATGTAGATTCTTATCTAACCTGTTATGAAAGTTTACTGTCTTGGAATACATAATAAGATTCAAATGTTTGTGGTTTCAAAATTTGCTGCGATTAAGTATAAGTTTGCTGTCTTGGAATACCTAATTATAGAGTCTGGGATCAAAGAGATCTAAATATTCGTGGTCTTGGTATTTGCTGCAAGGTAAGTTTGCTGCTGTCTTTGAGTTTGCTGCACTGCATACAAGCTTAATTCTTAAGTCCTAGGTTCAAAGTTTATGCTGATTCTTATCTAACGTTTGAAATTTTGCTGTTGTTAAATTGCAAAGTCTACAATCAAATTGATCTAAATATTTGTAGTCTTGGTATATGCTGCCCTGGAATACACAACTATAGAGTATGCAATCAAAGCGATCCAAATATTAGTTATCTTGGTATTTGCTAATAAGTTTACTGTCTTGGAATTACGAGTTATAGAGCATGAGATGAGTAAGATCCAAAGATCAGTAGTATTAGTATTTGCTTAAGTTGCCAGATTCGGACCCTGGACCCCAGATCTGGGTCCGGATTCGCCCCCTGGTCTGTGCTGGATCCGGGCAGGGTCCGGATCCAGCACGGACCGGGCCGGATCAAGCGAAGTTTTGCTAGCGGATGGAGTTTAAGACATTTTTTTTTGGCGCTGCCCCTTGACCCCGTCTTGTGGGCTTTGCCCCCAAACCCCCATTTAATAATTTGGGGTGGAAACTGCGCCAATAAAAGTGGGGAAAAATTAACCTTCGAGTCTTATTAGGCTCCATATAGAAGATGATGATGATGAAGAAGAAGAATATCAATAAATTATTAATCCATTAGTTGAACTTCAAACTATGATACTTGAACTGATGTTATGATTTAATTTTAATGTTTTGAATCTTTGAGATTTGGCATTGATCAATGATCAAGCATCATAGATTCATACTATGAAATGATTTAGTTTTAGAATTATGTATATTTCTCTTATTTTTTGTTTATATAATGCACACACACACACACGAACCCATACGAATCCTAATGGGAATTTTTTTTTTCACGAATCCACGAACCCAAACCCGAACCCTTCCCCGAACCTGAATCGTCAACTTAGGTATTTGCTGCAAATGTTTAGAAATTTCAGCTAAACGTCTTTGTTTGATCCTATATGGTTGCTTAGAAATGGTGGCAAGTCTGAAGAGTTTAGTATCTCACAATATTCTTTTTACATGAATTAGGTATTCCAGACTAAGACAAATTTGGATTGACATTATTTTGTATCCTACAATATTAAGGAATCATGATTGTGTCATTACTTGTCAAATTTTGTTTCACAAACTTTTTCTGTACGAATAAGTTGATTTTCGATGTATCAATTTCAACAGTTTTGGTTATGTTGCTTGAGACAATTTCAAAAAAATACTTAAAGATCTTCATCTGAAGCTTAAAAAGAGATGACAAAATTAAAAGATCATAAGAAAGTTAGAACTAACAGATAGTAAGGTGTTTTCTTTATAGTTTTGAAGACGAGGATTATAAGTTTGAAGATGAGGATTCCTGGAAGTTCTTATTGGACTATGTTACGCACAGGAATATGATGATTCTGAATATATTCATAATTATAAGATCTTGATACGTTGTACTACAGGAAAAGAAACATTTGACCTCATTATTTTGTATTTAAATATTCAAAAATCTTGATAATATTATATGACACGGCTGTGAGTCTTCAACTGATAAAAATTGCCTGTTTGCATTTTTCATCATTTGAAATAGTTGGGATGAAGATGCAACTTGGGCATATGGTAAGTTTTCACAGTTTAGCAGGATAAATGCAATAGTAGAATGAATTCTTCGTTACAATATAAATCACAAGAACTATAGAGGCAAACACAACCCTTGTCCTTAAAGAAGGAAGCGAGATGAGATTAGGTGCATCGTTGCTTGTTTCATAGCACTGGCTGATGGAAGTAAGCTATGGTTATATATGTATTTTTAAGGACTGAAATACAGATGTGGAAGGGAGACAAGGACATGATGAATAACATGGCACCATAAAAGAGGAAGTTACTCTCTCATGATCAATAAAAGAAGCTATACGAAGCTCCAAAGTCCGTTATTGCATATAACAATGAAGCTCCAAAGTCAGTTATTGCATATAACAATGAAGCTTTTAAGTCAGCAAGAGCAAAGATGATTTTGCCCTCTTTTAATAGGTCACATAAGTACCAATCCTTACGAAGAGCTTATTAGCAAAATAATTGATTTTGAAGATTACCCCCTCCCAAAGCTAAAAAAATTTAGTTGGGGTTTGGGGTTTGGGGTTATCATCCTATTATATATTGGCTATATTCAGAATTTGATAATATTTTTGCCATCCAGGCTTTTTAGATATATGACTAGGAAAATAGTTCAAGTCCAATCAAAATGCCAGTGTCTACCATCAATATGAGGAGAAAGAAAGATGTATAGGCGGAAATCAGTATTTGAAGAATTCATTGTTATTTCTTGAAGAGTAGGATTTCTCACAAAGCTTTGAGAAAGTGAAGTTTTAATTCCTCTTTGCAAAAAGGAA
>MU226068.1:11623395-11656841 GCA_018584345.1 Thuja plicata | reverse complement strand
TTGTTATTTCTTGAAGAGTAGGATTTCTCACAAAGCTTTGAGAAAGTGAAGTTTTAATTCCTCTTTGCAAAAAGGAAAACCAAGAGAATCAAAAGATGGCACTATGATAAAGGAGTTTTCTAATAATTGACACCACAGCAAAGGAATAGTCAATGTTTACTGCATATTTGAATTCTAATTCTAGTAAGTAAAGCAAATTTCTCATGACAGTGTAGAGAAAATGAGGACAAAAAATTCTTTTTCTTGGACAGAAATGGTTGGAATTGTAAATTATATGAAAATTCAAAAACAATGATTATGTCAACCAAAATTAGTTTTGAAGCTATATTATATAAAGTAATCCACATAATAAGATTGCTTTTGCTGAGAGGAAACATATGGTCTATATAGGCCACAAATGATAGCAGATATATGGTCTATGAAGTGGCTAGTTAGGATATAAACAAGGGCTGCAGTGCAGCTGTAGTCCCCGCTGAAATGCATTCATAATTGCAATGGTAAGTGAGGGAAATATAACTTGGAGAAGAGAATAAAATTGTAGCCTTAAAATAAGTAGCATCAAGACAAGTTTCTAATATTCGATGTCCTTGCTAGTTGTGGCATACACTGAAAGTTGTATATGGCATGCATTACTAGCGCACTAGCAAGGGATTCCACGTAGAGGTTACTTGTAACTATAACATTTGACAAATAACCCCTCACTCTTTCATCTTATAGTTGTTCATATTGCGTTCCAAAGCTCCATTTGGACATTGGGAATTAGGAAGTAGATGAAAGTTGAAGGCTTCGACTTTACAATTACGAGTTTCATTTCTTAAAAGTTTGTTTTCAAAGGGTTCGTTGGTGCATGGAATTACTAGAATAAGGATCTATTCTTGGATTAATTAATTCTGAAAAAGAAAGCTGGAATAAGGTTTGGACCTGTTTGATGCACCTAGAAGATGACTGAGAATTAATATATTCTACGTTTGAATCCCATAATATGAAATTGGAATAAGGATTATTTTTCATTTTTTTAATTAATTCGAACAATATGTATTTTTAACTTATTAAAAAATTATAATTATATTTTATTTTTTTTTACAAATTTTAATTAAAATATGTATGTATTTTTAACTTACATATTTTTAAATTAAAATATGTATTATTAACTTAAAAAAAAAAAAGATTATAAAAAAAATTATTTTCTTACAAATTTTAATTTTTGAACTTTTATCAATTTTGTTGCTCATTTTTTAAATTTTTAATATTTTTCTATCTAAAGTCATATCCAAGTAAAAACTAAATTTTTTTCGGAAAACCTAAAGAACCGTTAAGAAATTTTTTAATTTTTGAACTTTTATCAAATGGTGGAAATGACTGTCGCGGAAATAATTTCCCAGAAAACCTAAAGAACCGTTCACGTATGGACCTGGCGACTTATACATTTTGTTGTAATTTCGAATCTATGAATAGCTTATTTTGGAATAAAAAATGAATTCCAAGTTTTTTTTTGAATTAATTAATCCAAGCATTGGCCCAAAAATGGGGATTAATTTTCTAATTCGAAAATTCATAAAATGGCCACAAACGACAAATTACTTTATTCTCGCATTAAATAATGACTATTCCAGGTTAATACCAGGAACCAAACGAACTTAGGGAAATACACAACAATTGAACTTCTTTATGGGCATAATTCCCATCTCGGTCTTTGTTGAAGCCTTGGCCATTTATTATTTTTTTGTTGGTAAAATTTTGCTTGATGCCTTGAGTATCAAAGAGTTAAGATAGAGCATCAACAAATAGTAGGATCAATTAATCCACATGAGACACTAGAGTAGAAATGAGACACTATTTACTCGGATATTATTTTTGGTCTACTTTTGTCTTCTGGACACCATGATATGCCATAATGGTGATGGTTGAGTTTACCAATGTAACACACTTATCTCTAGTTAGGACTACTTACATAGCTTAAAAAGTGGAGAGAGTATTTTTAAATGACGTTTGATTACACAGATTTCCTTGTAAAATTATATTTGATAGAGATCCAATTTATACGTTGACATTTTGTAAAAAAGTTGTAATGTATATTAGGCACACAGATTAATTCCAGTACAGATTATCACCCTAAGATTGATGGTTAAAATGAAAGGGTGAATCAAGTGTTAAAGGATGTATGGGAGGAGTACCTTTGTTTGATTAAGTTTTCCTACAACGATCATCACTGTTCTTTGGGGATGACACCTTATAAGGCATTATATGGCTGAACTTATAGAAATCCTTTGAGCTAGGATCAAATTGAGGATAAAGTTACTATTGGACATGAATTAGTGAAGGAGATGAGCAATAAGTGGTGTTTATCAAACAACGGCTACATGAAGCTTAGGATCGTAAGAAAATATGTACATGCCAAAAGAATAGATTAAAGATTTTGGTGAGTGAGAGAGTATTTTTGGGAGTTCATTTACATAAGAGTTCAATTCATTATAGAAATGGCTCTAAGCTTCTATTTTGATTTGTAGGTCCTTTCAAAATTTTAGAGTGGATTTTCCTAGTATCTGATTGTATAGATTTGCTAGCTTACCTGTTACACATCCATGACGTGTTCCATGTTTTCATTTTGAGAAGATACATTTATGATCCATACATTGCAAGTTGTATATGACATGCATTACTAGAAATGGCTCTAAGCTTCTATCTTGATTTGTAGGTCCTTTCAAGATTTTAGATTGGATTTCCCTAGTATCTGATTGTATAGATTTGCTATCTTACCTGTTACACATCCATGACGTGTTCCATGTTTTCATTTTGAGATGATACATTTATGGTGCATCTCATATATTGGATTGGAATGTTGTATAGGCAGAGGAGGATATATAGTTGGTGTTAGAGTCAATTTGCATCTTAGGTCGTCGAACACCAACCCTCCGAGGTTACAAGTTGGACTAGATCTAGATCTAATAGAACAACTATAATGAGATAGCTACTACCTAGAAGGATGCTTCATGAATCAAGACACTTTATTCTTATCTTTTTGAGGACTTCCAAGAGGAAATCCAATCTTAGGGGAGGATGTGAGACCCTCTTTTAAGAGATTGCTTATCATCCTTTATACTACTTTAATGATCATAAAGTTGATAGTTTCATGGATAGTTTATATTGTGGATTGTTGACCTTCTTAGTGTCTTTAGTTGATGTCATGTATGAACATAGTTGATATTATCTATGACTAATGATTTATTAGGCAATTTCATTTCTATGTGATTCTTATATGTAGATTAAATTATCATTTGATGATTATAGTTAATTTGCACATATTATAACTATTACTTTATATCCTAGAAAATGTGGTTCATTAAAGAATAAAATGTTGCTATGATGATTAATGAAATTAAAGATTAGAAGTGTTTATTACTTGTATGTTGAAATCAAATGCTTTATATTTCTTGTTGCTTAAGCTATGACACTGAATGAGAATCATTCGCGCCCTTGGATTAAAGCATAACCTAAGTTGCTCTAATCTCATTTTGAGACATCTAAAAAAACACTCTTCATTTGACCCATTTATAAATTTAGGATTGAGAGGATTTGAGAGAGAAAATTTGCATGTAAGACAAATGAAAGCTATGCAATATTAAGTTACAAGTAATCTAGCAATTTTAAAAATAGTTTTTTTAATTTAATATAAACATTTCTTTTATAACAAGTTTCAAAATTAATTTGACAATTTATTAAATTTTAATTTTGTAAAAAAAATATTTATAAATATATAATTAAATAAAATATTTTCTAAAATAAATTAATTCCACAAATTATTCAAATTGATTTTGTAGAAGAGTACACCAATTATGAATATATATTTATATTAAGACATTCTCTCAAAATAAAATAATTGAAAACAAAAAAAACATATATATACAAATTTTACCATTACAATACAATAAATACTTATATACAAAATTAAGCATGACATTATACAAAAACGATATTTATAATAATGACCCATTTATAACAATTTTCTAAAATAAACAAAATTGCACTAAATATACAAATATCTCTATTACAATTTAAAGAAAATTGATTCCAATGAAACTATTATTCCAATATTTTACTAAAGTTAAATTTATAATTGAAAAATATCCAATTCATAAAATAAGCAAATCTAAAATAAAAATTAATATATTCTTTTAGAAGTACCTACAATGTTTACTATACCATAATAATTTTTATTTATTTATAATAACTCATTTATACTAACTCTTTAAAATCAATAGAAAATTAATAAAAATTAACATAAATATACAAATTTTATAATTACAATATACAAAATAAATATCTCAATTTGTTTTTTTTACAATTACTGTTAAAATTTTAGTCAAATTTTTAATTAAAAGACATCCAATCCATAAAATATACCTACTAACCAAAAACAAGTTGCATGATCCTTCCCATTTTGATAATTTATAATGGCCGAATTATAGCAATGCTAATTCAAAGGGAGCGTCGTAATGCAGAGCAACATGACTCTTCTGCACTATTTTTAGCAAAGCAATCTCTAAGTACACACTCACCTCAAGAAAATTGAAGAAAAAAACATCATACATTATTAACAGATCTTGCGGGCGGCACCTGCAACTCCTCCAATTGCTCATAAAATCTCAATGTCTCCTCTCAAACTCTTCCCTCCTAAAAACAAAGCCCAAAAAGCTAAGCGCAAGTTTAGTCAAACAGGGGATTCCTCTCAAGATTTATCTCATCCCAATTGGGCACCTGCAACAAAATGGGTTTCCCAATTTGGTAAATTCCAGCCTATCAATAATGGTAGTGCCAATCAATCTGAACCAGAGCTTAGGGATCGTAATGGCGGTGGCAGCAAAATGGGTTCTTTCGGTTCTGGTCCAGAGAAATTTGAAAAAACTAAAATGGATTCTTTTTGTTCTGGTCCAGAGAAATTTGAAAAAACTAAAATGGGTTCTTTTTGTTCTGGTCCAGAGAAATTTGAAAAAACTAAAATGGGTTCTTTTTGTTCTGCTCCCGAGAAATTTGAAAAAACTAAAATGGGTTCTGTTTGTTCCGGTCCAGAGAAGTGTGAAAAATCTTACGATGCCAGGGATGTTCTAGAGCGTTATATAGCACAGTTGGAAAAGATACGTGAGAATGCTGATCCCAACACTCACTCTTATACCCAGATCATGCGTTACTGTGACTGCAATCTTCGCAAACTTCGGAATATTAGGGATAGACTTGAATCTTATATGAAGAGCTATTGTGATGCTTATGATCTTCGGATTTATCACGTTTAAAAAATGTAATTTCATGGTGTTTTACAGAAAATTCTGTGCATTTTTCTTAGGAAAACAACTAAAATCTGTATAAATCCACGTAACTTAAAACTGTAGATGGATCTGAATCTCTTTGGGAGCTGCACTATATTCAGTCTTTCACAATTGAAAGTTTGAGTAACTTAAAAAGTACCGATTTTCTATAGCTGATAAATATATAAATTCCAATGCAGAAATGGGTTTCAGTTTGATAAAGCTGATTTTCACATGATCTTCTAAACCATGCTAGTTAAACTGTTGACTGAGAGTGTCTTTTAAGATTAATGGTCACATAGTCTGTATCGGTAGCGGAGTTGGTTTGAAGCTGTGGGTGGATAACTCATGGTCTTGAGTTTGACTCTTGCCCGATGAACCTGGCTTGCGGGGCTGTCGAAGATAATTTGTTTTGATTAAAAATAGGTTAAGTTTTGAAGGGATCCTAAATCCTTTATAAAGAACTATGTCAATGTCAAGATAGAAGCATCAGCAAATCACCAGATAACAAAATAGAAACACATCTTTTTGACTTCAATATCTTGCTGAAGAAGACGTTCATACAAGTTAACCACCTCAAGAACATCATTTTTCTGATTATTTTCTGTTTTTCTAAAATACAAGCTGTTTATCTTTAACCTCACACAACCCACCATCAACATCATTCTTAAATGCCACATATCTTCAACCTATTTTCTATGTCTTTACTTAGAAATACTAGTCTCTGATTTCTACATAGCTTTACACTACCTATTGAATGCATATAATGCTTGGACCCATTTTTAGGTGGCTTCCCTACTCTTGGACACCTAGTCAACATTTCTATTTCATTTGTTTAAGGATAATGACCCTAATTTCAAGCCTAGGGTTCATAGGATCAAAGTATAATATGGATTGCAATTAAAAAATTATTGTTGAACAAAAGCTTAAATAAATATTGGGGTACATATATTCATAGATAATGTTAAAATTAAAACTTTTTAGTTCATCATGTCAATTATAAGAATAAACAAAGACGCATAGCCTCTAGTTCCTGTCTAAGTCATAATCATTAATATGTAGAACTAAATATAATCATTAATTATAATTGAACATTAAATATTAAATTAAGATTTCTATTACATATGCATTGTTATGAATATAATAATTTATTCTATTAATATAATATATAATAAAAATATTAATATTATATTATTAAATTAATATTAATGTATAATATAATTAATTAGTTACAAATATAATATTATAAACAATAGTAGCAAAATTCAATAATAGAAAATTTAAAATATATTAGAACTATATAAATGTAAAAAGTTGTTAAAAACTAAAGTGTTATCATTGGACAATTGAAATGAAAATATCTCTCCACAAAAAGAAAAAAGCCTCACCCACTACTGTAGCCACATTCAGCGAATTAAAATAGAAATAAATAATTTCTATTACAATATAAAAAAGTCAAAATATATTAAAACTATATCAATGAAAAAGTTGTTGAAAAATACAATGTTCTAATTGGACAATTAATAAAAACTATAGAGCATTATCTCTCCCTTTTAGTAAGTTTATCCTATGAAGTTAAGACATGACACCTAGAGAGAATGATGGCAAGTTCTCATGCGCCAAATTTAGGTTACAAACTCTTTCCTTACACCAGTATATACTTAATAGAATGGTTGTGAAGGTGTTTGGTGCATTTGTCCAAGATAACCCTAGGTTCTAAAAGTGAGGTTCCCTCCTCATCCATTGTAGTGAACTTTATTGGAATTCAAATAATATTCCAATTACTTTATTGATATAAGAGACATGAAAAATTAGGTGGATCTTAGAAGAAAGTGGGAGTGCCAATTTATATGCTACCTCACCAATGTGATTGGAAAATATAATAAGGAATATAAAATTTGGTAGCCAACTTATTATCTTGATTGCATCATAATGAAAGTTGTATGTGGGGTAGGGGGTGTAAGAAAACCAATAACAAACATTAAAGGTATGTTCTATCTTATATTGATCCACCTATCATTTCATGGATTTTTTGGTCAATGTTAGACTGGCCTTAAGGATTATATAGTGCAACGTACTGTAAAGCTACCCCTTTTTCCAATTGTCATTGATGTCATTCTAGACGTTCCGTGTCACGCCCCACCAGGAAACCCAAAAGGATAACACAAGATCTCTAAGATAAGAAACCATTAAAAAAAAACTTTAACAAGAGGTTTCATGCTTTAACTTGAGATATTAATATTTAGCTCTTAGGTCCTCCCTAGGTTCCCTAAAGAATACTAACAATTAAATCTATTCCCATAGAAAGAGGTTTTGATCAAAATAATTTTAGATTCATTGCATTACATAAAATAGATGTTTTAAAGGAGTGTTATAAATTGTTTCATTCATAAATTTACTTTTAACATTTGAGAGCTTTCCATATACCCAAATTAAAATTAAAGAAAATATTTACTTTGAGGTGTACACTTTCCATACAAGAATTCATTTGTAAGCTCAAGTAATAATAAGGAATTTACAATGTCAACATGTTGAGTTACTTCATCCTTTAATAAATTTATGTCATCACATTAAATATTGATACATCATGATTCTATCTTACTTTCAAAAGTTTCATAAACATAAAACATTTCCTTTCTTTCCAAATACATACTTTAAATAGAGAGATTCTATTCCCCTTTTCTTTTCTCTAAAGCTACCCATCCCATTACATCAACTTTGGAGTACATCAAAGATTGATTACATTCATCTCCCTTCAGGACGTTACATTAACATCATAATGAATAAATTATATTTATCACAAATGGCGAATAAAAAGAAAAGTGATGCAGATGACACAATGAGAAGTCAATGAGATGCACAATCTCTTTCACAATCCTTCAAACTTGGTTTAGGCACAATAAAATTCCACACTCCTTTTAATAGGATGGATATGTACTTGCCTACAAGGTCTAGACACTCTTCTTACCCCAAATCAACACCCAAGGTTATGAACCAAATCTCTTCAAATTATGTCTTAGGGACACTTTCCCTAAACTTAAACCAAAGAGTGAAACTCTTCACCAGTGGCTTCAAAAAATAAATAAAATGGTTGGTACACCTTACTAGGGTCCTATGGAAAGAAAATAATCCAATAGATTGATTCATACACTCCCACAAACACCCAAACTCTTACTGTCCTCTAATTCCTCGTAGCCCTATCCAAGGGGTTTTTCTTGCATAACTTTCATTAAGGAGGGAAAAAAATGAAATGAAAAGGTTTTCAAATACCTTTTATGGAGTTAATATAATCCCCAATCTCGCATGGTCCAACTCTACTCCAGCACCACTAAACCATTACCAAGTACACAGACCTAATTGGCCAAATTAAGCTTGGTTTACAAAGCAAGTGGTCTATAATGGGTACACAGGATGGATGCAGGAATTAGGAAGGATTATAATAAACCCAAATGACCTAAATAAACCCTTCAATTGATCCCTCCAATCGAATCTTTCATTTTTTCATGTCTGCACATAATTGAATGGCTAAATACATTGAGATATTTAGCCTAGAGCTTGATGCAAAAAATAATCAAACACCAGATCTAGAGTAGATCCTTAGGAATAACTAATAATACATCCCTAAATTTAATTTTACAATAGGCCATGGATTTCCACTAGAGAAATGACAAGTTAGGGCTCCATTTGTATGACAGGTCTGGTTTTGATGCCCTACTGGACTATCTTTACAAAAATATTTATAACTTTCACTCCATAACTCAAATTGACACCAAATCAAAGGATTTGAAGAAAAGACTCACCAGGATATCAGATCATGTCATTAATTCTACTCTTCCAATCCGTACATGTCTGTACAGACATAAATTGCTAAAGGAAATATGGTTGTTTCATTAAAAAATGCATCAAACTTGTGTCTACAACTTCCAACCTCATTGAAGAGGCTTAGAAATGTTCAAATACCATAAAATAATGGATAAACCTAATCCATGGATGGTTATGACTATTGAGAACCAATTTGAACTTCTCGAGCAACTTTTCAAAAAGTTGCTCGAGCAACATTGACAACTTTTTGACACTTTTGCAATATTGTTGCATTTCACCCTTATTGAACCCAAAATGACACCTATTGGATTCCTATGACCATAAAATGATCAAACATGACCAAAATCATCCAAATTCCTTGGATACAACACTAATATACTTCAAAGACCTAAAACACCTATTGACACCTATCAATAACAACTAAGTATCCAAGTGGACTAAGGTGTCCCAAGGTTTATAGATGTAACTTAGGGACCCTTGACCAAAAACATGGATAAAAAAAAACTTGGAGGTCACAAGGATCCATCCTTATTACAATGAAAATAAAATCAACTTGAAACAACTGGATAAGTCCTGGGTGCCCTGCACCATACTCCTCAAGACAAAATTAACTCAAGTCTCTTGAGTTGGAAAATCTTCAAGTTGAAAGCCTATTTTCTAAATGTCTTCAGGGGTCATCCAGGTAGCATCCTCTTTATGTTGATGTTTCCACTTTACCAAGTACTCATAGTAAGTGGTTCTCCTAGTTTGCTTGCTCACTCTTTTGTCTAGAATGCTTTCAATCTCAGGAAAGTTTGATGTGGGTAGATCTTTCTGTGTTTTGTCCTGTGGAGAATATGAATCACTCACGACACAATCATCAGTAACAAGACCTTTATAAACACATATGTCAACAACATTAAAAATAGGAGATAACTCAATATGAGAAGGTAAGTCAATTTTGTAGGCATTGTTGCCACACTTCTTCAGAATCTTGAAAGGACCAAGTTTATGCATCATGAGTTTGGTATACTTCTCCTTGGGTAGCCTCTCTTTCTTAAGATGAATCATCACCATATCTCCAATTTTGAATTGCAAATATATCCTCTTTTTGTTTGCATGCTCCTTATACTTTTTAGTGGTGTGTTGCAACTTTGTCTGCACTTGTTCACGGATATCCTTCGTCACTTCAGCGAAATCTTCTGCGAAGGAACTTCTCTTTTCCATATCCTTGACATCTCTAAGTTCTCGTACACCTCTAGGGTGAACACCATACACAATCTGAAAAGGAGTGAAACCAATACTTCTGTTGACTGATGAATCATTATATGAGAATTCTGCATGGGCGAGAATGGAATCCCAAGTGGCTTCATGTTCTTGAGTTAGACATCTCAAGAGATTTCTAAGGGAACTATTGATTACCTCTGTCTGACCATCAGACCGTGGGTGATATGTAGATGACAAAGATACATTAGTTCCAAGCTTCCTCCATAGTGTTCTCCAAAAATGTCCCAGAAACTTAGGGTCTCTATCATATATGATTGAAAATGGTAAAGCATGAAGCCTAACAAATTCCTTAAAGAACAACCCTTCTATAAGAGATGCATCATGAGTTGTTCTACATGGAATAAAGTGTGCCATTTTATAAAATCTATCCACTACTACATATATACTGTCAAATCCAAATTTGGTCTTAGGTAGACCTAGGACAAAGTCCATACTTACTGAATTCCATGGATTTTAAGGGATATGCAATGGAGTATACAATCCTGCATTTGATGTGTGACCCTTGGCTTGTTGGAAAACCAAACAACTCTCCGCAAATCTTCTGACATTTGTTTGCAACTTGGGCCAATAATAAAATCTCCTAACAAGTTCTAGTGTTTTATCCACACCAAAGTGCCTTGCTAGACTCCCACAATGCTTCTCTTTAATAATGTTTTCCCTAATGGATCCTTTTGGAAGACACAACAAAATGCCTTTGAAAAGTAATCGATCCCGCACAAGGAACTCAAAGAAATCAGTGTGATATCTCTCTAACATGTCAATAAAAATTTGATAACCCTCCTTAAAATCATCATCTGTAGCATACATATCCTTCATAGCATTAACCCCAACACTTTCCAACTAAATAGTTTGAATGGTTAAATGTCTCCTACTAAGATCATCAACAACCTTATTCACAATCCCTTTCTTATGTTTGATAGTAAAGGTGCAAGATTGTAAAAATTCCATCCATTTCACATGCCTATGGTTAAGTTTCTCCTATCTATTCAGAAAACTAAGTGCATGATTATCAGTAAAGACAATGAATTATCTGGGGAAAAAATAATGCCTCCATTTCCTAAGTGGCTAAACCATTGCATAAAGTTAAAGATCATAATTTGAACACTTCTTCTTGGCTTCATTCAAATTTTCACTGAAGAAGGCAACTGGTCTCCCTTCTTGACTCAAAACTCCACCAATAGCCTTGTTACTTGCATCACTTTCCACTGTGAACACCTTGTGAAAGTCTGGTGGAACGAGTATGGGTTTCTCTACAATATTTTTATTTAACAACTCAAATGAATCATTAGCTTCATTAGTCCATACAAACATGCATTTTCTTCCACCTTTAATGGTTTTTATGATAGGAGTACATATTCCACTAAAATTTCTGATAAATTTCCTATAGAAACTACACAAACCATGAATTTTTTTTTACCTCTGAAGTAGTAGTAGGAGATAGCCAATTGAGAATGGCTTCAACCTTAGAGAGATCCATCTTTAGACTATTCTTGGATATCACAAATCCTAAGAACACAAGTTCTTCTTGAAGGAACACACATTTCTCTAAATTGATCTTCAACCGTTCCTCATGGAGCTTCCTCAACACCATGTCCAAATACTTGAGATGTTCATCTTTATTCCTGGTAAAAATTAGAATATCATCAATATATACAACAACAAATTTATTTATAAAAGGTTTCAAAAATTCATTCATAAGTCTCATAAAAGTGCTTGGAGCATTTGAGAGACCAAAAGGCATTACAAACCATTCATAAAGACCCTCAGTGGTCTTGAATTTTGTCTTACACTCATCTCCACCTCTAATCCTTATCTAATGATAACCACTTTTGAGATCCACTTTGGAGTAATAGCTTGCACCCCCTAAACAATCCATTAGATCCTTTATTCTAGGCATAGGAAACCTATATCTTATGGTTATCCTATTTATTTCCCTAGAATCCATACATAGTCTCCATGTACCTTCCTTCTTAGGTGCTAGTAGTGCAGGGACTGCACAAGGACTCACACTCTTTCTAATGAAGCCTTTTGACAACAATTATTCAATCTGTCTTGATATTTCTTGGTTTTGTTTAGGGGTCATCTTGTATGCTGCCTTATTTGGAAAAGTGGCTCCTGGTATGAGGTCTATAAAATGATTCACTTCCCTCTGAGGTGGTAAATTCTCTGGTGTACTTTCTGCAGTCGGACCCTTATACTGATCCAATAGTGCTTTATTCTCTTTAGGACCTATATCTCTGCTAGTGGCTTTGACCTTTGATTCCTTCAAGGGTGTCTTTTGAGGTCTCACAACTAATGCAAAAAAATATGTATCCTTTTCCTTCAACTCTTTCATGAACTCTTTCTCTCCTACACACAAGACACTACTAACAACATGTTTTTCCTTCCCATCATCAGGAAGTGGATTCATAAAATATTCAACTCCACCCTTGGTTATTGTATACACATTAGTTTTCCCATCATGTTTGGAATTCACATGAAATTGTCAGGGTCTTCCTAAAAATAAGTGACATGCATCCATCTTAGTGATATCACACAAAACTCTATCTACATATTCTCCTATGTTGAATTCTACCCAAACTTGTTCGCAAATGAGGGTTTGCTTCTCTCTTGTCAACAATGAGGATTTATAAGGAAATGGATGAGGGATTCTTTTTATTTTTAATTTATCAACCAATTATCTAGATGCAATATTATCAGTGGATCCATAATCTATAATAATTTTTCATACCTTATTGTTTACCTTGCAACTTGTTCTGAACAATGACTTGCTTTGAGGTGGCTTTAAAGTGGTAGGTACCCTTGGGAGTGTCCTTTGCATCATGAGGCATTCTCCTTGTTCTGGTTTTGCAGGCCTTGAAGTTGTGGTGTGATAGGAAGACACACTCTGACTATCATCCTCTTGGGTCAACTGCACCCTTCTATCTCCAACTTTTTTGCTTGTGCCAATATTTTTAGGATACCTAAAAGATTGATGCCCAATCTGGTTACAAGTGAAATATTTACTAGTGAAGACACTATGTCCTCTCCCACCAAATCTTCCTCTACTGTTTGACCTCCTACCTCTGAAAGCACCTCTGCTACTTGTCTCTCCCTCTAATTCTTGGTTGCTAGATTCACCTTGGCTTCTTGGAAATGATCCTCTGCTATTGAATCTTCCTCTACATTTGAAATTGTTCCCCCTACCTCTGCTATTTTTTTCTCCTCTCCTTCTTTTCTTCTCTTCAACCCTTAGTGCCATTTGATAGCACTTGTGGACAGTCTCAGGGTTGAACAAACTAAGTCCATATTGTATACTGAACTTAAGACCATTTAAATACTTTGTAATTTTTTTTTCTCACCCTCTAGTATCTTGGATTTGAGAGTCACCCTATGGAACTCTTCTGTATAAGATCAAGGTCTTTCTATCTTAGATTATGAAGTTTCTTGTTTAGGAATACTTCATAGTCCTCAGGGACAAACTGTTTCTTGATCTCACTCACCATCTTCTTCCAAGTGGAAATAGGGTTTCTTTCTTCTTCTAGCCTCTCACTTTGTATGAAGTTCCACCAACTAAGGTTTAGACCCTTCATCTTTGATTTAGCCAACTTCACCTTTTGGTTTTCAGACACCTCTTCACATTCAAATCAATTCTCTAATGCCTCTATCCAGTCCATGGATTCTTCTGGATTCATCTTACCATGAAACATTGGTAGGTCCACTTTGTCTTGCCTTCCAAATATTTCAAGGGTTTCTAGGAGGGGTCTCTGCTATGTATGTATCTCTCCTCTGTTATGAATAGGAACCTCTTCTTCCTCTTCTTCAGACTCCTCTGCAACATTATCCCTTGTTTACTTTTCATCTTCTCCAATTTTGCTTCAAGTCTCCTTCTTCAAGCCACTTTCTCTCTCACCAAATTGGCCAATTATATATTGTTTGTCCTTGCAGTGAGTTCCTCTTCACCTTGTTCTTCCATGGTTCAAATGTCTTCCCAAAAGCAATCCTAGGGATCTGATACCACCTGATGTAGATGACATAGCGAGAAGACAATGAGATGCACAATCTCTTTCACAATCCTTCAACCTTGGTTTAGGCACAATCCAAATCCACACTCCTTTCAATAGGATGGATATATACTTTCTTATGAGGTCTAGACACTCTTCTTACTCCAAATAAACACCCAAGGTTATGAACCAAACCTCTTCAAATTATATCTTAGGGACACTTTCCCTAAACTCAAACCAAAGAGTGAAAATCTTCACCAATGGCTTCAACCAATCAATCCAATGGTTGGTACACCTTACTAGGGTCCTATGGACAAAGAATCATGCAATAGATTGATTCATACACTCCCAAGAACACCCAAACTCTTACTATCCTCTAATTCCTTATAGCCCCATTCAAGGGGTTTTTCTTGCATAACTTTTGATTAAGAAGGGAAAATAATGAAATGAAAAGGTTTTAAAATACCCTTTATGGAGTTACTACAATCCCCAAGCTTTCATGGTCCAACTCTACTCCAGCACCACTAAACCCTTACCAAGTACACATACCTAATTGGCCAAATTAGGCTCAGTTTACAAAGTAAGTGGTCTATGATGGGTACACAAAATGGATGCAGGGATTGGGAAGGCTTCTAATAACCCCAAATGACCTAAATAAACCCTTCAACTAATCCCTCCAATCAAATCATTCATATGTTCATGTCTGCACATAACTGACTGGCTAAATACATTGAGATATTTAGCCTACAACTTGATGCCAAAAATAGCCAAACACTAGATCTCGAGCAGAGCCTTAGTAATCACTAATAATACATACCTAAATTGAATTTTCCAAGATGCTATGAATTTCCATTAGATAAATGACAAGTTAGGGCTCCATTTGTATGACATGCCTGGTTTTGATGCCCTACTGGACTATCTTTACAAACATGTTTATAAATTTCACTCCATAGCTCCAATTGACACAAAATCAAAGGATTTGAAGACAAAACTCACTGAGCTATTATATCATGTCATTAATTCTACTCTTCCAATTTGTACATGTCTGCACACACAAAAACTTCTCAAGGAAATCTGGTTATTTCATTCAAAAATACGTCAAACTTGTGTCTCAAACTTCCAACCTCATTGAAGAGGCTTGGACATGTTAAAATACCATAAAATCATGGATCCAACCAATCCATGGATGGTTATGACCATTGAGAACTAATTTTGAACTTCTCGAGCAACTTTTCAAAAAGTTACTTGAGCAACATTGATAACTTTTTGACACTTTTCAATATTGTTGCATTTCACCCTTATTGAACCCAAAATGACACCTATTGGATTCCTATGACCATAAAATGACCAAACATGACCAAAATCATCCAAATTCCTTGGATACAACACTTAGATACTTCAAAGACCTAAAACACCTATTGACACTTATCAATAACAACTAAGGATCCAAGTGGACTAAGGTGTCCCAAGGTTTATAGATGTACCTTAGGGACCCTTGACAAAAATGGATCAAAAAAAAACTTGGAGGATCACAAGGATCCATCCTTATTAAAATGAAAATAAAATCAACTTGAAACAACTAGATAAGCCCTGGGTGCCCTGCACCAAAAAGTCTTCATCTATAAATCTAGAGAAAGCATAAACGAGGATCTTCCACATCACTATGAGAAATAACTTGATAAAGATAGATTAACCAAACAACCACATGGATCCCAAAAGGTCTAATACCCTGTGCTAGGAGATAAATACCAAGGTCCACGCAAGAAGGAAGTAACTAGGATACTCCTAAGGTAACGATAACCTTTCCCTTAAATACATCAAACTGAAAGAACATAAGAACACCAAAAACCCTAGAGGCAAAACCAAATTGGTAGGAACCCAAAGCTACATGATAGGTGAGTTTATTATCATATCCCTAACCCCTTGGGTTATCCTAGTACTAGCCACATTGGGCCCTAACCCCCAAGCAGGCACATGCGCAACCGAACACCTCTCGTGAAGACAAGGTTGTCTAATTGTGCCAACATACAAGAACCTTATCCCACTCCCATCCTTAGCCTTTATGAGCGCTAATGGAATGGGAAAGGCACTAATTTATCTTATTTAATTTGTATTACCATCCCTATTAGTTTATTAGAGTTTTCACTTGATTAGGACAACTCCACAGTGGGTTTCCCTGGTACTAGCCATTTAGGGCCCCGACCCCTCATTGTGAGCCACTAACCTAGTTTACTACAGTTCCCTACCCCCCAAAAAACATCATGAGAACACAAGATACACATATAAAAGAATCCATGAAGACATACAACTGCTTCAACATTGAATTGGAAAGGTTTAGGAAAACACCGGTTGTCCATATCTACTAAACATCCCTAAACCCCAATACAACCTCCAGAATGACCCAAAGTACTAAAGAAGGAATCAAAATGCATCAAACATAGTAAAAAAATAGAATTAAGTGATCCAAAATGTTAGACACCCAATTGGATCAGCCACATGTCTGAACGGAACCCTAAACCACCCAAAACACCCCAAAACCAGCCCTGGTGAAGTCCTGGGTAGTTGGGCCTGAAGCTGTGTAGTTGGGGCCTCATTTTTCCTAGTTGAGCATGCCTCCTGTGCATTTGGTCATGCGAAATACATAGTTGGAGCCCAAAATTGCGCAGTTGGATAAAGACAGTGCATGACGGAGACAATGAGTTGCATTTTGATTTTACAAGTAAAACTGGGCATGATGGGGGTTTGGGAAGCACAATTGGAGGAAGACCCAGTTGAGATCTCCTCATTTTTCTTCCAAAAAATCCTTCAAACCCTTCTTTCCCTTATGATAGATCTATCCAAATCACTAGGATCCGATATAGGATGGAATTAAGACATGAAGTAAACAACACATAGATAACCATCGAATTTCTCCTACTCATGCTAGAAGGCTCCTAAAGGCTTTTAAGAATCCTATAACACATCAAAGGGATATAAAAAAGAAAAAATAATATTTGAGAAATAAATGATGTGATAATAGTTCATACAGAAAGAATAATCCACTTAGCGAAAACATCAACCACCGTTATGAAGAATCATTCCCATCAATGAGACTCAAATAATATAATGAAAACATAAATGTAACACCACACACATAAGTATTCTATGATTCAACGAAGGAAGACACACAATAATGCAGACACAATAACATAGTAAACACATATAAAGGATCTCCTTAGAGGATAGATCCCGTTAGGATTGGATAATACTGAGAGGGGGGTGAATCAATATTATAGTACTTAATTAAATTCTTCAACCATTTAAATATCAACCATAAACTTGCCGTAAAGAAAAGAACATAAGAAAATGACACAATACTCATAACACCATATTTTTTTTTCGAGGAAACCCTAGCCAAGGGAAAACCCCGGTGGGGATGGTACCCACAAGCATGCACTAAAGTATAATGTCCCTGTAAGGAGACCTAGCCCTGTTAGGAGATGAATATTACATAGTAAATTTCCTTGTTAGAGGAATAAAAACTATGTTAAAGGTTCACAACACCCTGTTAGGGGCCAAATGAGCTTACATCTCTTACAATATATTTCAAGTTAAAAAGTGCTCTTAGTCATGAACAAAAAGAAACAACACTGGTGCTTAGATAGTTCCTTTATAGTTATTCATTGATCTTTTCCATTCTCTGCTATTTTCTCAACAACTCATCCAAATGTCCAAAAAACTCTCTTACAACACCTTTTCACCTTTATAAAAAATATCTTACATATATATCTCACAATTCTACAAAGTCGGCTCTCAGTATGAATATTACAAATATTACTAAGTCAGCCTCAATAAAAAATACATTTAATATAGTAAACACTAAATGCATATTCAGTGCTCTTTCATAGTCAATTTGGAGGTTATCAAAAACAAAAATACAACTTCGCTTGTCTGTAGTCCAAGCCATACTCCCTCAATCTCCGCTACTGTCAAACTACTCTGTTTCGCTGTTATGCTACAGTCTGTCTATCTTCAATTCTTTCTAACTCACCGTAGACTCAACCAAAAAAAAATTGATCTTAGGTGGAGGTCATAAATACCCCATACTATCTTCCTTGAAGCTCTCTTTCCCTAAATCACCGATCTTGATCTTCGACACCCAAAACACTTCTGTATCTCTGTTTCTACACTTAGTCAATTTATGAATCACCAAAACTTATCTTTTTTGGAATCGGTCTAAAACCCAGATGTGTTTCCATAAATGAAAACCAAAAAGTAAATAAAATTTACACAAAATTTATTACTTGCCAAAAATCTCTCCCTTTGGCATTGATGGCAACACATCAAATCTGTCTCCTCTATAAACTTTTCTTTTTCTTTTCTCTTTCTATTCTTCTCTATATAATATCTATATATTTTTTTCTTCTCTTCTTCCCCTTTGACAACAATGAAAAAGGTGCATATACAACAAAAGGTTTTAATTCTTACTCACCAGTTTCAAAATATCCTAAAAGGAATCTTCCAAGATCTTCACTTCTGCAGTCCATGTCTTGAACAAAATTTGGCTAATGTGAATTAAGCCATTCAGTGCAAATGATGTGGTCTCAACTTCTTTCAAGTATGTGGGAAAATATTTATCCAGTGAATCTATCACTTTCTCCAAGTCTGAGAGATGAACCTCAAGTATTGATAACTTAGGAGTGATAAAACATTTTAGCAAATTGAATATTGTCAATACTCCCCCTTTCTCATTATCCAGTACACCAAGTTTAGCCAAAATCCTTGTGACTTCTTTGTCTAGCTCTGTTGTGGATTGTGAAGATGTTTCACAACCATCCATCATACTATTTAGAGTTTCCCTCTCTTTGGCAATAATGTCTTCTACATTCTGAATATGCCTTATTGGATTCATGCAATAACTGAACAATTTTCTCCCATGTCCAATGCAACTTCTTTCTTTTTTTAAGCAAGTCTTCACAATGCCTAAATCCCATGTTATAGATTTGCAGACTGCTGTTAGCTTCTTCTCTGAGTAGGTATTCTCTGCCTTTTCCTCTACTATCTTCAGTAGGTTCTCATAGTGTCCATCAAATTCATCAAGTGTGATTCTCAGATTCTCAATGTCATCTTTATTCTGGAAAACAATAGGTGTTGGAAGCAATTTGTTTATAGTATTAATTTCTCTTGTGATGAATTTTGCCTTCTTTTCTCCTTTCTATTCTGATCTCTCCTTTGCTATGTTCAAAGCAGTAAATGCCAATTTTACTAGCTCTACTTCATCCATGCTGTCAACAATTACATTACTGCTTGCCAACAATGAAATGGATGATGTGTTTACCTCTTTCTTTTCATCCTCTTTCTAATCTATTTTATTTTCTTCTTCCTTCTTCTCTTCTTCCTTCTTCTGTTCCTCTTCCATTTTCTGTTCCTCTTCCTTCTTCTGTTCTACCTCATCTACCACAGAAGTATCCATATTCCCTGAAAAAGGGTCCTTCTCATCTTGAGATGTGTCAAGAGTTACTGCTACAACAGAAACATAGAAATATGGTGATGGATCTTCTTTGCTTTTATCAGTTGATGTCTTTGTTTCCTTAGATCTCTCACCCATTCTCAATTGTGTGGGTGATGTGGTATTAGGAGGTGAGGGCTTGCTAGAAGTAGTAATCATCAGTATATTCTCTAGTGCCTTCTGAGTTTCCTCAATGACTTCATCATATTTCCTCACCATGATTTTCTATAATCTCACCTTGGTCCTTAGTAGAGGTTTTAGTTCCTTGTATATTCTGTCCCTTTCTTGAACTGATATCATAGGCAACATGTTATCTATTTCTTGATTTCTGATCATATCATCTTCAATTTGTGCAACATGTTTTCTTATCTCTAATCTCCCATAAAGGTCTATGGGTATGCTTCCTTCAGTCTCTAACAATGTCTTCTTGAAAGTAAGTAGGTGCTCTATCACAATGTCTTCAATTTTAAGTTAGTCTGCCTCTTCATACCTGTTTAGTATTTATCAATTGTAACCAATTTGCCTTGCTCTAATGCTCTCTTCTCTAGCATCTTCAAGTTAGGTTTCCAAATGTGTTTTTCTATTTTCTTCTCTTCTCTTGCTATGCTTTGCTCTTTAGGTGATGTATGCATGCTTGATCTTATTACTCTAGAAGTGACATTTTTAGTTTGAGCTATTTGCTATTGAGGAGGAGGTGGTCTATCTACCATGATTACCTCAGGAGTGGGAGGGGCTGTAGTACTTCCACTTGCAGGTCCAAGTGACCTTTCTGTCATCTTCTTTTTGACTTCTTTAAGTTCCTCTTCTATCAATACTGCTTTAACTCCACAATCATGTACAAGATTTTCCATCTTTCTCTTCCTCATACCTCTAGTCTATTCTTCTCTCACTTTTGCTGACTTTTCTTCATAAATTCCCTATCTTTCCTTTGTTGTATCAATCTATGATGCAAGGACATATTCTACTTGCATGGTAAGCACTTCAAAACTCACTTCATAACCCATGGGATAACACCATTTCTTCCTGGGTATGACTGCTTCCAAGCATACACAATCAGTTTCAACCATGAAACAGATTGTATCTTTGTGTTTCTTAACAATGTCTTCATGTATTCTATACCTTGTCTTCATTTGTCTCTACAGTATCTTGATCATACCAAATAGTTCACCATCAACCCAAGTAGCATTCTGTCTTTTGTAGCTATGTGAAATCAATATGCCAGTGGGTACTCTAGACTTCCAACCACTAGGATGTAAACCAGGAAACTTGTGCTCAATATGAATGAACATATGCATCAACAATGAACCAAATCTAAAGGTTTTTGATTTGTCCTTCTTCACAAGCTTCACATTCTCAAGGAGTTGTTGTGCCAACACTTCACATAGATTATACTATACATTTTATTTCACCATTCTCCATGCCATCATGATGACTCCAGCAGATACTGAATTAGGTCTGCTACTGTAGTAGAACTTGTACCCAAGTATCATTGCAATCAATCTTACATCTTGCTGAAAGATGTCATTTACTGTCATTGCCCGTCTGTCCCATTTAGAATGAGTTAGGGTCTCAAATTATTTCTTCACATGTTTCTCCACAATAGGAATGACTCCAGTGTTGTCCAATCTAGTGATTTCATGGATTAGGTCACTACAAATCTTCATAGGTTGATAACCAATCTAGATAAACGGATCGTGAACCCTACTTAACAGTATTTTGAACCATTCATCTTCATCGAATTCACATAAATCCAAAATTTTCATTATGCTCAGTTGATTGATATGTTTGTAATATTCTCTCATGACTCCTTTTTCAGTCATATATTCCATCTTAGTTGATATATCATCAATTCCCAGTATGTCATACTTACAATGTATGTAAGCACTAATATCTTCTACGTGTAACATGCCATACGAGGTTTGGGAAAATTCTCCCTCTGGATCCTCTTCGCATGATTTGAACAGATGTTTCTTAAACTTATACCTAGGTCTATCTATAACATCAAAAATAATAGGTGCATCCATGGATAGATGATGTAAAATGCCATTCTTTCGCTGAATTCTGAGTTTATCCTTCAATCGATCATGCACGGCCAATGTAGAATAATTTAAACTTCTCTTCTCTCTGATTTCCTTAGCTTGCTCTTCATCAAATGGTAAAGAGATAAGTCATTAAGTGGTACTTTATTCAAGTTAGTTATGAATTTCACTTTCACTTAAAACTATCCAGTCGACTGTTAGATCTCGCGAACAAAATATGTGTGTTGGCTGATGTTGCGCTCTTAGGTGTGTACTTCATGATGTCGGTCAAGCTTATACCCAAGCTCGCATGAGCTCAATCCACAAATTTTGGGGCAGGATATATTCTGTTAACTGTATCCAATGCTCCCCCTAAGGCCATGATCGACCAATTAGGTTGATTCTATCTTGCTACCATCAGGCGAAGATCTAGTAGCCTCTACTAACTCTCCCTGAACTGATGTCTCACTAGTTTCTTTGATCTTCCATATATTACCACTATTTATATCTTCTGCCTTCTTGAAACAACTTTCAAAATCACTCTTTACATCTGCAACACTCTTACCAATATCATTTCCATTCTTCTATGAATTCATAAGAGGTGGTACTCTTATGTTGTCTGATCCATTATAGCTGCAAAATTTTGCTATATGTCCTGGATTATTGGATTTATAACATATATGAGGTCTTCTTTCTTGATTGACTTGCAACTTACAGTATTTCACGAAGTGTCCAATGTTACTACATTTGTAGCATGTAGGTTTCACTGTAGGTTCTCTTCCATTGTCTTGTCTATATCCTGATTGATCAGTTTTTTTGCATTCTGCTTTCTTGTGCCCATATCCATTATAGTTAAAACAATAACTAGAAAAATTTCTAAAAGGGGCATTACCTCTGCAGTCTCTCTTCATGTGTCCAAATATATTGTAGCCAAATCATCTACCTCTCAAGGGTCTGATATGTTCTTTAGGTTCTTCAATAGAAGGTTTCTCAACATCAATCTTCTTATTTGATTTCTCTTCCCGATTCTTTGAACATTCAGCTTCATTGAAGCCAATACCAGTCATATCACCTTTAGTTTCTATTTTTCTCTCTATCCATCAATCAAGTCACTACTGGTGTGAAGTTTCTCAATGTGATTCTTTGCTTCAACAAGCTCACCTTTTATAATCTGATTGTATTTCTCCATTTCTAGATACTTGTTCTTGTATTTGTCAGCCTCATTCTTCATTTGATCTAATGCACTGTTCAAAGCTTCATCAACTTTCTTCTTTGCATCCTTTTGTACCTGTATTTCTTTAGCCATAGTCTCATTTTCAAGTTTCAAAGTTTTATTCTCTTCTTTTAGTTTATTCACCTTATCTGAACTATCTTCATCTGAATCCTCTTTTATCTGAACCACAAGATCTTGTCTTTGATTTCTAGAAAGCTCAAGTTGATCTTTGAGTTTCTGTATGAATTTCTTAGCTCTTTGCATGTTGAATCTCAATTCTCCATTCTCTGCTTTTGCTTTATCAAGGTCTTAAAGTGCAGCATCAAAGTTTTCTTGCAAACTGTCCAAATCCATTCTAATCTCCCTCAAGCTGTTAGACTTTCTCTCCAAGGGCCAAAAGCTCTGATACCAATTGCTAGGATTGGATAATACTGAGAGGGGGGGGGGGGGGGGGAANGGGGGGGGGGTGAATCAGTATTATAGTACTTAATTAAATTCTTCAACCATTTAAATATCAACCATAAAATTGCTGTAAAGAAAAGAACATAAGCAAATGACACAATACTCATAACACCATATTTTGTTTTCGAGGAAACCCTGGCCAAGGGAAAACCCTGGTGGGGATGGTACCCACAAGCATGCACTAAAGTATAATGTCCATGTAAGGAGACCTAGCCCTATTAGGAGCTGAATATTACATAGTACATTTACTTTTTAGAGGAATAACAACTATGTTAAAGGTTCACAACACCCTGTTAGGGGCCAACTGAGCTTACAACTCTTACAATATATTTTAGGTTACAAAGTGTTCTCAGTCATGAACAAAAATAAGCAACACTGGTGCTTAGATAGTTCCTTTATAGTTCTTCATTGATCTCTTCCATTCTCTTCTATTCACTCAACAACTCATCCAACTGTCCAACAAACTCTCTTACAACACCTTTTCACCTTTATCAAAAATATCTTACATATATATTTCACAATTCTACAAAGTCGTCTCTTAGTATGAATATTAAAAATATTACTAAGTCGGCCTCAATACAAAATACATTTAATATAGTAAACACTAAATGCATAGTAGAAACTCTTGCATAGTCAATTTGGAGGTTATCAACAACCAAAATACAACTTCGATTGTCTTGAGTCCAAGCCATACTCCCTCAATCTTCGCTACTGCCAAACTGCTCTGTTTTGCTGTAGTTCGTATGTCTTCAATTTTGTCTAACTCACCGTAGACTCAACCAAAACAAAATAAATCTTAGGTAGAGGTCATACATACCCCATACTATCTTCCTCTAAGATCACTTTCCCTAAATCATCAATCTCGATCTTTGACACCCAAAACACTTCTGTATCTCTGTTTCTACACTTAGTCGATTCCTGAATCACCAAAACTTATCTTTTCTAGAATCGGCTGAAACCCAGATGTGTTGCCACAAATGACAACCAAAAAGTAAATCACATTTACACAAAATTTATTACTTGCCAAGAGATCCTACCTGGAGTCCTGTAGGGAAACCGTTGAGGGAGAGGTCCTAGATCACTGCAGCCCTCTCTCTAAACTCCTTCAGGATCCACAAGATCAAATTCTCCTCTAAATATAACCACAAGCTTCTACAAAAAAGCTACAGGTATAATACAATGATTCCTACCATATATCCCAATAGTGTTTGCTGAGAAATTATTCTATTCCTCTTTTTTTTTTCCAACCTTCCCTTCTCTTCCAAAACTCCATCCATATTTATCTTACATGAGTGGTTGCACGGGAAAATCCAACTGATGCTACCATTCGTACCTAAAGGTTGGTTATTAGTTTAGGACTATATTAGTTTGATATAATTTTATTCCTTAGTTGCTGATTTTTTACGTACATATTTTACTATTATTACCATACTTATTTAATTTACTTTTAAGGAAGATTAATGTAATTTCTCCCTAACCTAAAATATATTTACCACCCTTAGATTAAATTCTAATTACCCTAGCCCTCAAGGTAATTATTGACAAGTTAATAATTACTTTAGTATTCCCTTATAATCTTTATAACAACATTGCTTCATAAATTTTATATATATATATATATATAATTAATTCCTTTACTTGTATATTTATGTAAACATATGCATGTGTGTGCACCCATATGCTTATGTGTACATATAATAATAATAATAATAATAATAATAATTAGAATTAGAAAATATTAATCTATGAATATATTTTACAAGATTTATTACAAGGTAATTTAATTCCATATAGCTTACGAATACCAATAATATTATAATATTTCCTCTAGTAGAAATAGAATTACCACTCACATAAACCAGTACTCAACAAGTCCTAGGGACCAATAAGTCCAAATAAAATCAAATTAAGGAAACAAATCTAATCAGATAACATAACACGATATCATAAAAGAAAAATAACATATACATAACTAACTCGGGAGTACCCAACCCAGGAGCAAAGGATCATAAACAACGAACCAAGGGTAGGTTTTATTCTTCCGGGAACTTGGTACCATCTCCATAACAAAAAAAACAATCAAGGATTTGGAGGGCATGGTCATACTGGTGAAGATAGGCGGAGTCGATGCCCAGTACCTGCAAGCCTGCATCACCAAGAAGAAATACATGTGCATAAATATACATATAAAAGAAGACATTTGTAGACAGATGACTATGATCGATACATTGTGTGGACCTCAGCTAGGTGAGTAACTAAAAATTCATCCCAAATCATGAAAACACATCAGATACATATCTATACATAAAGCATGTGGTTTCATCATAATAAAGGTTAGGATCCCAATCATTGGGTTAGTTTTTATAAACAAATAGAAACATATGCATTTCTTAATTTCATAATGGAAGATAATAATAATCATAAATGAATATATCAAAATATCTGATTAGCATATCATCATCTAGGTCTATCTAAATTAAAAATAACCATAAGAATATAGTCCATCCATGTTAATATAAAAAATATCCAACCAGGGAATAAAAAGCATAGTCATTTGAGAGGGTATTACATCCTCCCCTTAAGATTAGGCTTACTCCTGGAAGCCTACAAATAGATAAGGATAAACATCTCTAAATCTAACAACATCCTCCCATCTCACCGAGGCCTCATCATTAGGGTCCCATTGGACCCTTTCCTGGTTTATAGTGCAACCCCTGAGGGTTAGTGTTCGCTTCTGTAGAATACATACGGGCTCCAAAGCCAGCTGCCATTCACTACCTGTAAAGCATTCTAGTCCAACACATGAGTCAAATCAGGAATGTATCTTCTAAGAAATTAAACATGAAATACATCATGAATATGAGAGACGATGAGTGGAAAGGAAAGTTGATAAGAAACTAGTCCTATCCTCTCTAGAATCTCAAAAGGATCAAAAAACTGAGGTGCCAACTTGGAGCCTTTTCCATAATGGATTGGAATCTTTTTCCGGCACACCCTATAGAAAAATCTATCCCCCATAGAGAACTGTACATCATTCCAATGATCATATGTATACTTCTTTTTCCTGTCCTAAGCTGCCAAAAGATGCTCCCTAATCTGCTCAACCTGCTTCCATGTCCTGCAACATCTCTGGGCCGAGAAGTACTCTGCCCTCTAATCAGTCCTAGCTAAAAGGTGTGTGACATAGACGACCATACAAAGCCTAAACATGGGGACATGCCAATAGATCTATGATATGCGTTATTATAAGAAAAATCTACCAAATATAAGTAATCCTCCTAGTTGGTCTTCCTATCCATAACATACATTCTGAGCATATCCTCTAGAACCCGATTAACCCGCTTAGTCTTCTCATCAGTTTCTTGATGATAAGATGAACTAAAGTTCAACTGATTCCCTAAGGCTTTCTACAGGGAAGTCCAAAGTGAATAAGTTAAAATTGGATCATGATTAGAAATAATCTTCCTAGGAATCCCACGAAGTCTCACAATATCCTTCATAAATACTTTGGCCACTAACGATGTTGTATGAGGACTGGATATGAGAGAAATGGGCTACCTTGGTTAGCCTATCAACTATAACCATGATAGCATCATGTCTCTATTGGGTAATAGGAAGCCCCACAATAAAACCCATGGAGATAATGTCCCACTTCCATTCTGGAACTAAATGAGATTGAAGGAGACCTACTGGGTGTTGATCCTCAGCCTTAACCCTCTGACACTCTAAACACTTTGACATATAGTCTACTATATCCCTCTTCATTCCTGGCCAATAATACAAATGGAGCAGGTCGGAAAACATTTCCTTTACTCAAGGATGAGCTGAATAGGGTTCCCTATGGCCCTCCACTAAGATAACTATAGGAAGCTCTCCCAATAAAGGAACATAGATTTGATCATGTTGACATAAAAACCCTTGAGAATCTAAAGAATATCTTGAGAAACGACCCTCCAAGGGCCTTCCTAAATCCAATTATAATTTTACCTCCTAATACCATGAATCTGAAATGAGGGCTTACAAAATTTATCTCCCCAAATCTATGCTAAGAGAGAGAGCTGATAATCCATGCCTATGCCTACTTAGGGAATCAACCACAACATTGGTTTTTTATTGGATATATTTAACCTCAAAATCATATTCAGATAAGAACTCCATCCATCTATGTTTCCTAGCATTGAGGTTAGGTTGAGTGAAAATGTACTGAAGGCTACGATGATCTGTTTGGAGCTCAAAATTGTGACCCAACAGAAAGTGTCTCCATTTTACTAAAACATGGACATCTCGTGCTAGCTCCAAGTCATGTGTGAGATAATTGAGCTCATGATCCTTTAGTTTTCTATACTCATAAGCAATAACTTGGCCCTCCTACATTAGGACTACCCCAATCCCTTCAAGTGATGCATCCG
The DNA here is from genome assembly GCA_018584345.1 of Thuja plicata. Classification (NCBI taxonomy): domain Eukaryota; kingdom Viridiplantae; phylum Streptophyta; class Pinopsida; order Cupressales; family Cupressaceae; genus Thuja; species Thuja plicata. Next base: position 11,628,880 of record MU226068.1, on the reverse strand, counting down.
TACAATCCACAAAGTTTCTTGAGGGTTCAAGAATTGTTAAGATCTAAGCACTGGTCAAATTTGCTTTTAAACATAGGAATTCTGTCTCACACTTCTTTGTCCACACAAATTTATTCCCTTTCCTCTGTAAGGAAGTGATGGGATGAGCTATACAGGAGAATTCCCTGATGAACCTCCTATAATAACACGTTAGGTCCATGAAACTACAGACCTTAGAGACATTAGTGGGGGTTGGCCACTCTGTTATGGATTGAATCTTCACTGGGTCAACTGCAATACCATCCCCTGAGATAACATGACCAAGTTATTTAACCTTTTTCTAGAAAGAATTACATTTATTTGGGTTAGAATAAAGTTGGTTATCTCTTAGACACTGTAACACTTGTCAAAGATGATGTTCATGTTCCTCAATTGTTTTGGAGAATACTAGGATATCATCCAAGAAGATTATCACAAACTGATCCAAATAGGTTATGAAGACACTATTCATTAAACTCATGAATACTGAGGGAGCATTTTTCAACCCAAAGGGTACTACATTGAACTCATAGTGACCATACTGGGTACAGAAAGCCATACAATGAATATCTGCCTCATGAATCCTTGGTGGTAACTTGATTTAAGATCAATTTTTAAAAATACTTTTGCCTCTTTCATTTGATCAAATAGGTCCTCAATACAAGGAAAAGGATATCAATTCTTAATGGTGAATTTATTGAGATGATGATAATCAATGCATAATCAAAGGGAGCCATCTTTCTTCTTTGTAAAAATAACTGGGGCTCCCTAAGGGGAAACATTGGGTCTGATGAACCCTTTTCACAAAAGTTCTTCTATGTGAAACTTAAGTTCCCCAAGTTCCCGTGTGGTCATGCGGTACAGAGCCTTGGAGATAGGTTTCACTCCTGGAACCAAATCTATGTAGAAATTAATATCCCTTTTGGGAGGCATCCCAGGTATCTCCTTCGGGAATACATCTATGAATTCCTGTAATAAGGGGTGATCTGGTGATACAATTTTACTTTCCCCTTCATCCAGGTTGTTAACTAAGACTGCAAACAACTGGCATCCCTTGCACATACATCTCTTGAGTTGCATTGCAGATATCATGCAAAGGGAGATGGGTTTTTGAACCCCCAAAATCTTCTTTTTCTCTCTTGAATCATCTACACACTGAATGCTCTTATCTCTACAATCTATGATGACTTTATGAGAATCCAACCAATCCATGCCAAGAACTACTCCAATAGAGCCTAAGGGAATCACTTGGAGATCCACTAAGGTACTGAAAGGTCCTAGACCAAAATTTCAATTATGAACACAGGAGTCTAAGGCTACTCTTGCCTCGAAGGCTAGTTCAACCTACCACTTATCTTCTTGCCGAACTGCCGCCAACCCACACTTCTTAACAAGAGAAGGAGAAATAAAGGAATATGTAGCTCCATAATCAACCATGATAGTGGTAAAAATAACCCCTAACAAACATGAGGTCTCGATGACAGCTCCCTGATGTTTTTCCTGTCTCTGATCTAAAGCAACAAATACTTTGTGAGATCTTCCTGCATCACCTACTGTGGGTTCAGAAGTGACCTGCCTATAACTAGATGCCGGTGTTGATTTTTGAGGGAAATTAATTGCAATATGACCATGTAGTCCACAAGAAAATAATCCTATATTTCTAACAAAATTTTCCCCTGAGGAAGGGGCATTGGACTGCTGAAAGTTGCCTCGACTAGGATTTTGTTGTGTTCTCTAAGTTGGTTGAGAGTTTGGATAACACTTGATGCGCTGGCAGTTACAAGGATTTTCTGAATGAGACCCACCATTTATGTTATTATTATGGTATTTCTTCTTTTGGTGGTTTTGACTACCCTTGGATGAAGGAGGGTAGTTTTTGGGACCAGGTGCCTCATGAGACTAATTCCCTTTGTACCATGATCCTAATAGAGTAGTATTACCTCCCTGCTTATCTATCTGACCTCTTGATCCCTATGCTACATTCTTCTCAATGATACGATCTTTAATGATTGCTTCATTAACTATCTAAGGTTTGAATACTTGTACACTGCCAACTAACTGACCATTGAGGCCTCTAAGGAAGTGTTGGGTAAGAAGGGGTTCATCATCTTTATACCCTGAGTAAGGCTTGATCTTGTATAAACGTCACTCATATTCATCAAATGACATGGTTAATTGTCTCAAATTTTGAAATTGAGCTGCCCCTCCCTATCTTGACTAGTCAGACAAAAATAGGGCTTGAAAGAGCTCTAGGAATAGTTCTCAAGAAAAAGTGGATATATCAATATAAAGTTTTTTTTTCTTAGTTTCCCACCAAGTAGAGGGAAATTACTTTAAGTGAATCACTGTATACCGAGCCTTAACATTACTGATGTAGGGGTGCATGGCATAAAGCCTCTCTAAATCAAGTAACCATGTATTTGCGGTGGAGATGCCTTGAGTTTCCTTAAATGGGAGAGGCCTAGCTCTAAGGATATCCCGCATGTGAGTAGCATGCAAAGCATCCTCCTGAGTGGCCTGATCTCTCTCTCTCTCTCTATGATGAGAGACACGAGACTCATCTTGGTGACCCCTATCCTAGCCCACATCTAGCCTCTATAATATCTATTGTAAGAGTTCATGCATTTTTTCCCCCTTAGAACCCCTCATGTGACTCGATGACCGTTCACCTCTACCTTCCTCCTCAAAATTATCTTCTTGATGGGAACTTTCTTGGTGAGATCTCGGAGGGGTTTTTTGGGCACCTCCCCTTCTTGTACAGGTAACATGAGGCATCCCACCAAAATAAAGGAGAGAGATGAGTATAAGGGTTCTAGGCCAAACTTAGTGTTCAAGGTTCTATCATAAAGGAGTACCACTAACTTTAGCTAAATGAGCCATAATTCCCAGAGTTCTAGTGTGGAAACCTAGGGCTCTGATACAAAGATGTCACACATAACTAGGGAACCCAGAAGGATAGCAAAAGATCTCTAAGATAAGAAAACATTTTTTTTAACAAACTTTAACAAGAGGTTCCATGCTTTAACTTGAGATATTAAGGTTTAGCACTTAGGTCCTCCCTAGGTTCCCTAACGAAGAATACTAACAATTAAATCTATTCCCATAGAAAGAGGTTTTGATCAAAATAATTTTAGATTCATTGCATTACATAAAATAGATGTTTTAAAGGAGTCTTATAAATTGTTTCATTCATAAATTAACTTTTAACATTTGAGAGCTTTCCATATACCCAAATTAAAATTAAAGAGAACATTTACTTTGAGGTAAACTTTCCATACAAGAATTCATTTATAAGCTCAAGTAATAATAAGGAATTTAAAATGTCAACATGTTGAGTTACTTCATCATTTAATAAATTTATGTCATCAAATTAAATATTGATACATCATGATTCTATCTTACTTTCAAAAGTTTCATAAAAATAAAAGATTTCCTTTCTTGCCAAATACATACTTTAAATAGAGAGATTCTATTTCATTTTTCTTTTCCCTAAAGCTACCCATCCCATTACATAAACTTTGGAGTACGTCAAAGATTGATTACATTCATCTCCCTTAAAGAGGTTAAATTAACATCATAATGAATAAATTACATTTATCACAAATGGAGAATACAAAGAAAAGTCTTCATCTACAAATATGGATAAAGCATAAACAAAGATCTTCCACATCACTATGAGCGATACCTCGATAAAGAAAGATTAACCACCCAAGTGCATGGATCCCAAAAGGTCCATTCCCCCATGATAGGAGATAAATACCAAGGTCCATGCAAGAAGGAAGTAACTAGGATACTCCTAAGGTAGTGATAACCTTTCCCTTAAATACATCAAACTGAAAGAACACACGAACACCAAAAACCCAAGAGGAAAAACCAACTTGGTAGGAACCATAAGGTAAATGCTAGGTGAGTTTCATCACATATCCCTCACCCCTTGGGTTATCCTGGTAGTAGCCACACTGGTCCCCAGCCCCCAACTAGGCACATGCGGAACCGAACACCTCTCATGAAGACAAGGTTATCCTATTGTGCCAACACACATGAACCTTCTCCCACTCCCATCCTTAGCCTTTACATGAACTAATGGCATGGGAGATGCATTAATTTATCTTATTTAATGTGTATTACCATCCCTATTAGTTTATTAGAGTTTTCACTTGATTAAGACAACTCCACAGCGAGTTTCTCTGATACTAGCCACTTAAGTCCCCAACCCCTCACCGTGAGCCACTCACCTAGTGTAATTAAATTCCCTACCCCCAAAAAAACATCATGATAAAACAAGATACACATATAAAAGAATCCATGAAGACATACAAGTGCTGCAACATTGAATTGGAAAGGTTTAGGAAAACACTCGTTGCCCATATCCACTAAACAACCCTAAACCCTAATTCGGCCTCTAGAATGAACAAAAGTTCTAAAGAAGGAATCAAAAATACTAGGCATAGTAAAAAATGATAAAAAAATGATCCCACAAGTTAAACACCCAATTGGGTCAGCCACAGGTCCGAACAAAACTCTAAACCACCCAAAACCAGCTTTGGTGAAGTCTTGCACAGTTGGGCCTGAAGCTACATAGTTGGGGCCTCAAGTTGTGCACTTGGTGATTTCCTACACACTTGGGCATGCCTCTTGCACATTTTTTCATGAGAACTATGTAGTTGGAGCCCAGAACTATGTAGTTGGACAGAGACAGTGCATGATAGAGACAATGAGTTGCATTTTGACTTTACGGGTAAAAGTGGGCATGATGGGGGGCTTGAGAAGAAAAAAAGGAGGAACACCTAGTTGACACATCCTTGTTTCCCTTCCAAAACAACCTTCAAAAATTTCCTTCCCTTAGGCTAGATCTATCCAACTCACCGGGATTTGACATAGGAAGGAATTAAGAAATGAAGTAAACAACACATAGATAAACATCAAATTGCTCCTAATCATGCCTGGAGGCTCCTAAAGGATTCTAAGAATCCTATAAAACATCAAAGGGATCTAATAAAGAAACACCAGAGTATTTGAGAAACAAATGATGTGATAATAGTTCATACATAAAGAATAATCCACTTAGCCAAAACATCAACCACGCTTATGAAGAATCATTCCCATCAATGGGACTCAAAAAATTTAATGAAAAAATAAATGTAACACCACACACATAAGTATTCTATGATTCAAATAAAGAAGATACACAATAATGCATACACAAAATAGCATAGTAAACACATATGAAGGATCTCCTTCTAGGATAGATCCTACCTGGAGTCCTGTGGAGAAGCCATTGAGGGAGAAGTCCTAGATCACTCCAACCAACTCTCTAAACTCCTTTAGGATAAAAAATCTCAAAATCTCCTCCAAATATAACCACAAGATTCTACAATGTAGCTACAAGTATAATACAATGATTCCTACCATACATCCCAATAGTGTTTGCTGAGAAATTCTCTTATTCCTCTCTTTTTTTTCCAAC
>MU226068.1:11553702-11578421 GCA_018584345.1 Thuja plicata | reverse complement strand
TTAAATTTCTGAAACAAATAATATTCCTCAGCATGCCTTTGATGTTGACATTGCTCCTTTGTTTTATATCTTACCACTTTTATTTCCTTTCCATCTACAGTTGAGGTTTCGTAAACCTTACCAATATATTTCTCTATGGTGTCCAATTTAAGCTGCAACTGCTTTTCTTTTTTATACTTCCAACTACAAATCGTACATCTGCATTCTATTGGTGGCTCACCTACAATCGGATTTTCCACGGGTTCAATGAATGGATACTTTGCCTCCCAATAAAATTTCAATCTCCTGGACATCTCCCATTGACGATCTATTTTTTCTTTTGATTTTCCTCTCCCTTTAGTGTTACTGTCAATTGAAACATCATCATCACCAAATTCGATCGATTCATCCCGGTACTGGTTATTTACTTGAAATTCATCTTCAAGGTCATCTTCATGACAGATATCAGGTTTTGCAACTTTAGGTTCCCCAGTTTTTTGAATAGACTCCTGTGTAAGTTGATAACCTCGAAGTTGTACAGGTTCCTCTGATGACGTACCTTCCTCACTTTGACCAACACCATGACCATTTTGTCTGCCCCCGTAAAAGTATGAAGATATTTTTCTGCATTTTGTTGGCCTCTCTTGGACATCTCTAGATTCTCCACCTTCAATAGACCTCTTCCTATTTAACTTTGAATATGATATCTCCAATAAATTAAGGCTGCAATAAAATTTTACTTGAATAATTATAAGATACTAAGGACTCGTAGTCTTTTCGGTTCGCTACCGATCGCAATTGTTAGCTCAGAATCAATTGATTTTTTGTACTCCTAAATCTCTTGAAACTATCCTCATATACAAATGCTTATTTCAAATTTTGGCGAAGGGGATGACATTTGCATATGATAAAAACTAATATTTGGCAAACCCCACGTAATTCCAAGTAATTGACTAGGCAAATAGGGCAGGAATTTGGGGCACGGTGAATTATGATGCATGGCGAATTGGGTCCTTGTGCAAATAAAATTTTAACTTGGGATAATGGGAATTTGGCGAATGACAATCCTTGATAAATACCCCTTCCTTAATCCATGGTGAATAACAGTAAATATACAATAGATAAATGGGAGAACAACCCGACTACCGTAGTGAAATTACATGCAAATAGTGGTGAACAACCTGACCAATTAACGTGGTTTTTATAAAATCTGGGCAAACCAGTCAAACAGTACACTACGCATTTTTTTGCCAAATTCTATACGCCCGACGGGACATATTGGCCAATTGGCGAAGAATCGCCACTAAAAAAATCCCTGGTTTTTAGGCCTTAAATCTCAAATTTTCCAAAACATTTTCTAAACAAATTGGTGATTCAAATACCCATTTGGGAGTAATAAAATATATACAGAACTCAACATAGGTTACTTTGTTAAGTGTTGGTAAAAAATTTGACTGTTACATCTTTTTAGGGGGCAATTAGCCTACTTTTACATAGGAAGTAGTCTCAAAACCTAAAAAAAACCACTATAACCAATGGGGAAGCACTTAAATCATGTCCAAACCAAAAAATCCACAATTGGATTCCACTTTTACGACCACGAAGTGCCCTAACTCTCAAACCCTCTCCTTCAGGCTGTGAATATGAGGGTTTTCAAGGATCTCACACTTCCACCTCTTCCCACAAACTAAAAACAATTGGAAAAAATCTCAAATACCATTCAAACACTTAATGAACCCTCACTTGGAACTTTTCATTACAATTTCTTCAAAACCCCACTCAAACCTTCATTTTTCAATGCATTTGTGCATACAAACTCATTAGGGGTTGAAAATTTTATTCTTTCCAATCACTTTCCCTGCACTCAAGAACATTTTAGACATCATACAAGAGCCATATGGATCCATTCCACCAAACAAAAGGGTTACAGTAGGTGGAATGAATCATTTTTCACATATTCACTACTTGCAAACCCTTGAAAACAACACACAGACAATTTTGAGTAAAATATGAATAACTCACTCAAAAATCAACGTAAGAACCTCAGACATGAATCATTTGAAAGATAATTTATGACCCTTAAAAATATGTCAAGTTTTAGAGCACTTGAATGTAATATAGTTCCGTACCAAACATAGTAACAACAAAAAAATAGGAAATTTGCAAGAAATCAGAATTTTATTTGAACAAGAACTTATTACAAATGTTTTTCCACCATACCAACCTTTGACTAGACATTTTTGGAGGAATATTTAAATTTTTACCACCCATTTTAGGCCATCTCCCAAAGACTATAAATTATTTTTGGGAGTTATGGCCGTTGAAACTAAAATCATCAAAAAGTTGTCAAGTTTCATTAAGCAACTTTGACAACAATTATACTTCCATAGAATTTTTTTTGACACAACTACTAAGGGATCCTAGATATACCTATTAAAAATATAAAATGATAACATATGGTCCAAATGAACCTTGAGAAATGATTTTACATAATATATTCACCATTGACATGTTTGTGACATTGTGTCATTACAAAGACCAAAATGCCATTTTAGGCCTCATTACACAATATGAATCCTTATTTGAACTCAAATACTCAAAAAATGGATCATTTAACCTTATTATAAGACCTTTAACAAAAAAAATACTCAAGACTCAATTGGCCTCCTAGAGGGATATGACCAATCAGGTGCTCCTGCACCATACTTCTCCCCTAAGAAAGAACTCATGTCCCATGAGTACCATGCTCTATAGTTATTGTGAACACCTTGATTACCTACAACAAAAGGATAATTACATGCATATAGATTCATATAATATGGATAATGAGAGAAAAAAATTCCCACTTATGGATTACACCCATAGTTTGCCTTGGGCACTTGAAATTTCTTCATTGCCATAGTGTGCTCAACCTTCATGCCCTTCTCCAGACCTGTTACATCTGCATTTGAATTTTGTATGCTATCCTTCTAATTTACAATAGGACACATGATTTTACCAACAAAGTCACCATATACTAAATCCACTTTTTTTTATTGCTATGCACCCCTTCATCTTAGATGCTTGCCTTCTTGCCAATCATGACAATGTGCGACTTACCCTTGCTATCTTCAGTAGCATGTAAAGAAGTTAATTTAAAGGTCCTACCACCCTTCTTGACAACATAGGTATTCCTCTTACCATCATAAAAAACTATCTATAAAATTTCCATGGCATCCCCAATAGAAAATAACAACATTCCATTGGAAGTATATCACATAAAACTCTATCATGATATATACCAATCTAAAAATCAACATATGCTTGTTCTTTCACAACAAGTGATTGAATATCACCAACCCAACATGATCTGTAAGGTTCTATATGAGGTATTCTCACTAGATTTATTTTTTCTACCATTTCATTTGACATCATGTTATCCTGTGACCTTGAATGAATACCAACCTCACACACTTAGCCTTTACACTTACATGAATTCCTGAATAGGCTCCTTCTTTGACTCATGCCCTCATTAGGTGGCTGAAAAGTATTATTTCTCACCATGAATTTTTCTCCATACTCAAGATTTTTAGGTAGGATTGGAACATTAACACTTTGACTATCATCTTCTTGAATGAAATAGTTTCTTCTCTCTCCTCCTTGAGAGCTAGAGGCTTTCTTCTCAGGAAATCTACTTTCTAGATGCCCTATTTGGTTATAATTGTAACATCTCCCTATAAATACACATGATACTATTCATCCACAAAATTTTCCCCTTTTTCCTCTACCTCTAAAATAATAACTTTGGTCTTGTTCTTCACACCATTCATTAGTTGTATTTCTAGAAAAGAGATCTATTCCCCTTGAGCTATTACGACTGCCCCTTGAAGATTTTTCTTTCCTACTTTTCATCTTCTCTTCCACCCTAATATCCAACTGATAACATTCCTCCACAGTGCTTTGGTTAGAAACAAAAAGTTCATCTTGAATGTTAAAAATTAGTTTACCTAGATATCTAGCAACCTTTTCAACTTCATCCTCTTATCTACCTGCCCTTATGCTTAACTTATAGAATTAATCAGTATAAGTTTTAATATCTAGTTCCTTTGATTTTAACCCTTGTAATATTTTATATATCTGAACTTCATATTCTTTGGGAAGAAAATTAACTTTTAGTTCATTCACCATCCTATCTCAAGATGCAACTTTGTCTTTTTCCTTCTTCATTCTCTCAGCTTTCTCATGGTCCCACCATAGGAGTGCATGCACCTTGAGTTTGGTCTTTTCCAACTTGATTTCTGTTCTTTAGGTACATCTTTACCTTCAAAATAAGAATCCATGGCTTCAATCTAATCCAATAAATATTCTTCATTCAAACTACCATCATAGATGGGAAAATAAACCCTTACCTTGTACTGATCACTTCTAACTACCTTTAGAAGTATGATGGTCCTCTGCTCCTCAGGATCTAATTGGTCCTCATCTTCTCCCTCTTGGAACTCTTCCTCTTCTTCTTCATCACTGACATCTCCTATGTCAACATTTCTTATTTGGTTTGACTCCAAGGCTTCAAGCCTTTCCAACAAAGCATTGTATGACTCCTGCAATCTAGCATTCGTCTCTTTCAACTCCTGCAACTTTCTGGAAATGCCAACATTCGTAGGAGGCATCTTGTCTTCAACCTCTCACTAACTCTTATTCCAACCTTTAAATTCCTTCTTAAAGTAAATAATTACTTTCTCTTATACCACTATGATGAAAATCCAAATAAAAAAAAAACAACAACTCAAAAGTATCCTTCAAATGTGGTCAAAAGTTTACGATCAGAAATAAACTCATCAACTCCTTCACTAGGATTACTTGTTCCTAACGAGTTCACCCAAAACTTGATACAAACCCATAAAATGATTTGACAAGCTTGGGGAAATATTTTAGAAAGGTTTAGTAAATCATTTTCATGCAAATCATACACTGGTTTTCTTCCCACAACGACTCCCTATGTGGGTTGCTTCACAAAAGGCTCTATCTCCTAGTAGCCCTACCTAGAGGGATTTTAGGCATTAAATCTCAAGTTAAAAAAAAACACTTTCCAAAAACATAGGAGATTAAAATAACCATTTGGGAGCACTAAAATATATCAAGAATTAAGCATAGGTTACTTTGTGAAGTATTGGTAAAGCAAATGACCGTTACAACTTTTTAGGGGGCAATTAACCTACTTTGACAAAGGAAGTAGTCTCAAAACCTAATAACCAATGGGGAATAACTTCACCCATGTCCAAACCACCAAATAAACAATTTTATTCCACTTGTACGACCACTAAGTGCACTGAATCTCAAACCCTCTTCTTTAGGCTATGCATATGAGGGTTTTCAAGGATCTCAAACTTCCACCTTTGCCCACCAACTAATTTTTTTTGGAAAAAATATCAAATACCCCAAAAACACTTAATTAACCCTCACTTGGAAATTGTCATTAAAATTTATTCAAAACCCCACTCAAACACTCATTTTTCAATGCATTGTGCATACAAACTCATTGGGGGCAACAACTTTTCTTCTTTCCAATCACCTTCCCTGAACTCAAGAACCTTTTATACATCATAAAATACCCTTATGGATCCATTACACAAAGAAAAAATGTTAAAATAGGTGGAATGGTTCATTTTGCAAATATCCACTACTTGCAAACCCTTGAAAATAATACATAGATAATTTTTGGTAAGATAAGAATAACTCACTAAAGCATCACCGTAAGAACCTTAGACTTGAAGTATTTGAAATATAATTCATTCCCCTTCAACAATATGTCATTTTTAAGAGCGCTTTAAGGTCGTACATGTCCGTACTAGACATAATAACAACAAAAAAAATAGGAAATTTTCAAGAAATCAGAATTTTATTTGAACAAGAACTTATTACAAATATTTTTCTACAAAACTAACCTTTGATTAGACATATTTGAGGAGTATTTAAATGTTTCCCACCTATTTTAGGCCATCTCCCAATGGATATAACACTTTTTTGGGAGTTATGGCTATTGAAACTAAAATCATAAAAAAGTTGTCAAGTTGTGTTAAGCAATTTTGACAATAATTACACTTCCATATAAATTTTTTTGACACAAATACTGATGCAAAGTGGGCAGTAGGAAACCTCCAAAAGACTCAAATAGGGAAATGCACCCCAAAACTCCAACTATCTAGGGCCAAGGTTCTTCAAACTTATCAAAAGTGTGGGAAGGGACTTGGCTAAGGTTATCACAACCCTAAAACCCCAAAGGCAACCTAATCACTAGGTTTCACCAATCCTACAATACCAACTACCAAGAGTGGCTTCACAAGCACTTGACCCAAATTCTCAATAATAACCCCAAAGTGACTTATAGGACCAGGGGTGACCTATGTTCATAGGTATGGTCTATTTAGGTCCCTAACAAATAGTTCCAATGGTTCTTTCACTCAATTGCAACACATATGAGATAGTTGCTTCACAAACCCAAGACTAGGCTTGTAGCCTTTTCCCAAAGGAAAATTGACCTTAAATGAGATTCTTACACATAACCCCCTTAACTAATTAGGGATTCAGACACCCTTTATGGCCTAATACTTTGGACTCAATCCCTAGAACATGGAAATGAGAAAGAGACACACAAAATTGCTTATGCAATAAGGGCTAATTAGGCCTCCACTTGCACTACAAGTAACTTTAGGATGAATCCACTTCAAAAAATGATGATTGGATCATGTGAGGGTGTGTAAAAGGGTCTCCTCCACCAATTTAGGGCCTTTGATCAATCCCCAAATGAGAGTTATGATTGCTGTCCTAATTCTAGATTGGTGCATACATAATGATATACACCTAGGGCATCATTGTAACTCCATCTCCCTGCAATTTGGAGAACCTATCCTAAAATTTATTAAAGAGAATCATATAAACATGCTTTCCACCAAGGGTCATTGAATTCCCATGGTGGAAAGAGGAATTACACTCAATTTTCTTAGAAACCCTGATTTAGGGCTTACAAACCAGGCAGTGAGATTGCAAATTCAATAACTCCTAGAATATGATTGATCAACACATGAAACCAAAATAAAATGGAAGAAGGTTCACAAGAAAAAATCTTGTTGTCATATTTTCATGCCCTCCTATCTGTACAGATCGATTGTTCTCAGGATTTGTAGAGAAATGGTTGTATTATATTGATTTCAAAATGCAAAATTACATGATTAGCCCACCACCCTCCTGAAAGGGATTTTGTAGGCACTCCCAATGGTTACATAACATATTTGAACTGATTTATCCGTTTAGGAGTTGTTTTACTTTTGCATATTTTGCAATTTTGCAAATTTGATGACCAAACTTGGTCTCAATATTATTTTAGTGATCCCTAGAGGATCCAAACATGAAAAATCTAAAAATGAACTATTCCTAGGGTTTTGGAACATTAATGACCAATAGTTGACCAAGGGCTCATAAGGTGCCAAACTTGGAACTATGGCCTTACAAGGTGGTCCAATGATTAACCCAATATCTTAACATAACTATAGGCCTCTTAGGCCTTAATGGAACCCCTAGGTTCCATAGGAACACTTGGTTCATTTAGGGTGCTCCTGCACCATACTGCCCATGAGATTTGAACTCAAGTTCCCACCTTAGGTTAACTAGTCAACAGTGGTTCCATGTTGTTGGATTTGGTCCTCTGTCATCCAGGTAGCATCTATTGTAGGAAGTCCTTTCCATTTTACTAAGTACTGCATGTACTTATTCTTCCTTGTTTGCTTCAATACTTTGGATTCCAAAATGGTTTCGAACTCCATTGGTTTTCTTGGTGGGAGATCTATTACATAGTCTCCATCATCTTCATCTTGTGATCCCTGCACATTAGTGATATCTGCAGCACACTTGTAAGGGGTGAGGTCTGCAATATTAAAAATAGGAGAAATCAGTAAAGTAGGAGGCAAGGAAATTTCATATGCATTTTCACCCATCTTGTTGAGGATGGTGCAAGGTCCAATTTTCTTCATGTGAAAATTTGAATATCTACCTTTAGGGAGTCTCTCCTTCCTTAGGTATGCCCATACCTTATCTCCAACCTTGAAATGAACTTCTCTCCTTCTCTTGTCTACTTGTGCTTTATATTTCATGGTGGACTATTGTAGTGATTCTTTCACTTTTGTCTTCACTTTAGAGATCAATTTGGCTAATTCCTCTCCTTGTGCACTAACTTTGAAATCAGAGGGTAACTCTACTAAGTCCAATGGACCTTTGGGATGAAGTTCTTACACTTTTTGGAATTGTGTCTTTCCAGTGGATCTATTCATGGAGTCATTAAATGCAAACTCTGCCTATAGTAGGATCATGTCCCAACTTTGGGTGTACTATTTTGTTAGGAATCTCAAGAGATTTCCAAGAGATCTGTTTACCACCTCCATTTTCCCATCTATTTGTGGGTGGTATGCTGAACTATAAGTCAGATTTGTGCCCAATTTCTTGAAGAGTGTCCTCCAAAAGTGACCTTGAAACTTCAAATCTCCATCAGAGAATATTGTTTGTGGTAGACCATGGATTCTAACCACTTATTTAAATAATAGATGTGCTATATGGGAAGCATCATTTATGCTTTTGCAAGGAACAAAATGCACCATTTTGTTAAATCTGTCCACAATGACAAAAACACTATCATAACCGGCCTGTTTAGTTCTTGGCAAACCCATTACAAAATCTATTGATTCCCATGGCCTAGAGGGAATTGGTAGGGGTTGATATAGTCTTTAGTTAGTGGATGCACCCTTTGCTTATTGGAAAATAGTACAAGATTCTACACACTTCTTAACTTCATTCCCCATCTTTGGCCAAAAGTAACTTCTTTTCACTAAATCAGTGGTTTTGTCTATCCCAAAATGTCCTCCTAAGCCACCACAATGTTTCTCCTTAATAATATTTGTTCTCATAGAAAACTTACGAATGCAAAATTGGGCTCCTTTAAACAAGAGTCCATTCTGAATCAGGAAATCAAAAAAATCAGTATGGTATCTGCCTACCATTTTGGTGCATACCTCAAAAATTTATCCAAATTCTAGATCATCTACATATAGGTGTTTTAGGGAGTCAATCACTACACTCTAAATTTGTACTTCCTCAATCAATGTGACCCTTCTACTTAGGGCATCGACCACTTTGTTTTCCACTCCATTTTTGTGCTTTATGTTGAAGGTATATGCCTGCAACTACTCTAGCCATTTGATGTGTTTGATGCCAAGCTTTTCCTGACTATTTAAGAAACTTAATGCATGGTTATCCATATAAAAAATGAATTATTTAGGGAGTAAGTATTGTATCCAATTTTTCAGGGCTTGAACCATTGCATAAAGTTCTAAATCCTAAGTAGAATACCTCTTCTTTGCATCATTCAATTTTTTCTAAGAAAAATGCTATAGGCTTACCTTCTTGGCTCAAGAATGCACCTATGGCCAAGTTGCTTGCATCTATTTCAACAGTGATCACCTTGTTGAAGTCAGGGAGCACTAGGATTGGGTATTGGGCCACCCTATTCTTGAGGTATTGGAAAGCATCTGCTACTTCTTTAGTCCAATCAAATCTTGTCTTCTTTCCACCTTTTATAGTGTCCAACATAGGAGCACACACATTTCTAAAGTTCTATAAACTTCCTATAAAAAGTTTCTAAACCATGAAAACTTCTAACATCACCTTGGTTCTTTGGTGGAGGCTAGTTGACTATTGCCTCAACCTTCTCTGGATCCATTTTGAAGGTGCCTTGGGAGATGAGAAATCCTAAGAAGACAAGTTCCTTCTTCATGAACATACACTTTTCCAAGTTAATCACTAACTTGTGCTGATGGAGTCTCTTCAAAACTTGCTCAACATGATCAAGATGTTCCTCTTTTCTATGACTATAAATCAGAATGTCATCCAAATATATGACCACAAACTTGCCAATAAAATCAATAAAGACCTCATTCACGAGTCTCATGAATGTACTAGGAGAATTACTCAAGCCAAATGGCATAACAAGCCACTCAAACAATCCCTCAGTTGTCTTAAACACTGTCTTCCATTCATCACCTTGCTTTATCCTAATTTGGTGATAGCCTAATTTTAAATCAATCTTTGTAAAATAACAAGTAGTGCCTAATTGGTCCAATAGATCTTCCATTCCTGGAATTGGAAACCTATATCTTATAGTTATTTTGTTTAGGGCTCTGCTATCAGTACATAATCTCCACTTGCCATCCTTTTTAGGGGTTAAGACTGATGGGACATCACATGGACTAAGACTTTTCTGAATTAGTCCCTTCTCTAATAATTCATTCACTTGCCTTGCAATCTCTGCATGCTGAACTGGTGTCATTTTGTATGGGGCCTTGGTAGGTAAGGAGGAACCAGGCATCAAATCTATTTGGTGACTGACATCTCTTAAGGGAGGGAGGGTTGTGGGCAGGTCACTAGTAGAGACATCACTATATTTTGTAAGCAATTCCTTAACTTCATCTGGTATAGGATCATCATTATCAAAACTTATACTATCCTTGAGTTTGGATATTAAGACAAAGGATTTAGTTTCAGGCTCCTTTAGAACTTTTAACATTTCTTTTTCACCCATGGTTATGACAGTAGGTTATTTCTCTATTTTGGTATCAGGCAGGGTCTTCATGGTGAATTTTTTCCCATCTTTAGTGATAGAGTAGGTATTTTTCCTACAATGGTGTGTGACATATACATCATACTGCCAAGGCCTAACTAGAAGGATGTGGGAGGCATCCATTTCAACAACATCACAAAGAACATTATCTTTAAAGTATGTTATAGAAAACTCTATCCATGCTTGTTCAATCACTAAGGTTTGTTGACCTTTTGTTAGCCAAGATACATGGTAAAGAAAAGGATGAGGCTTCTTAGGGAGATTTAACTTTTGAACCATTTCGCAAGATACTAAATTTTCAGTTGAGCCAAAATCTATAAGTAAGTTACATACCTTCCCATTACATTTGATATTTGTTTAGAAGAGATTCTTCCTTTGAGGAGGTTGTTGAATTTGTGGTACTTGAAGGAAGACTTTTATCATCATCAAACATGCTCCTTCCTCTAGTTCTAAGTCCCTTGCATTTGCATTATCTTCTTGCTTGTCCTCTTGAATGAGTTGTGCTCTTCTTTCTCCTTGATTGTCATTGTTTCTCTTCTCAGGGCATCTTCCTGCATGGTGTCCCAATTGATTGCAGTAGTAACACCTTAGTGGTCCATTTCCTCTTCCTGTGTTTTTTCTTCCCCTATTGAAGGGTCTTCTCCCTCTATAGTTACCTCTGAAGTTTGAGTCACTATTCTCTTTGTCTCCTTGGTCAGGGGTCCTGCTGCTATTGCCACTATATTGTCCTCTATTCCAAGAGGTTCCTCTTCCTCTAAATTTATTCTCACTGTCATTGCTTTTCCCTTTGCCAAAATTTTGTTTTCTCTTCCACTTCTTCTCTACCTTGAGTGCCATTTGATAACACTTGTTTACTATGGTAGGGAAATGTAGGCTAAGTTCCTCTTGAATGGATACCTTAAGACCATTCATATATCTTGCTAACTTTTCTTCTTCATCTTCTGCCACATTTGTCTTCATACATAGATTTAGGAACTCCTCGATGTATGAGCCTATATCCACGTCTTTTTGTTTTAGGCTCTGCTTCCTCCTATGGATTTGTACCCCATAGTCTTCAGGCACATAGGTCTCCTTTACCAGTGCAATCATTTTGTTCCATAAAGAGATCATACTCTTCCCATTCTTCACCCTCTCTGTTTGGATGAAGTTCCACCAAGTTAGGGCTGCTCCCTTCAACTTGGATCTTTCCATCTTCACTCTCTACTTATCACAGATGTCCTCACACTCAAAGAATCTTGTTAAGGCCTCTATCCAATCCAAGGCCAAATTTGCATTCATCTTTCCACTACAAGTTGGTAGATCCAACTTCTCCTCCATGGTTCTTCTCCCCATAGATTTTAAGGCATCTAGAAGGGGTCTCTAGTTTGCAAGAATGTTCACATCCTGATCAGAGGTGTCCTCTTTCTCTTCACTCCCTTCTTCACCACAAGAGGTGTCTTCTTTTCCACTCTCTACCTTGTTCTCCAACTCTTGAAGTCTCCTTGTCAAGGCTTCATTTTCTTCCCTCTGTTCTCTCACCATCTTTGCTAGTTCAATGTTTGTAACCCTTGAAGGGATATCTTCATCCTCAGGAGAAGACATAGCTCTGATACCACTTGATGCAAAGTGGGTAGTAGGAAGCCTCCAAATGACTCAAATAGGGCAATGCACCCCAAAACTCCAACTGTCTAGGGCCAAAGTGCTTCACACTTATCAAAAGTGTGGGAAAGGACTTGGTTAAGGTTATCACAACCCTAAAATCCAAAAGGCAACCTAATCACTAGGTTTCAGCAATCCTACAATACCAACTACCAAGAGTGGCTTCACAAGCACTTGACCCAAATTCTCAATAATACCCCCAAAGTGACTTATAGGGCTAGGGGTGACCTATGTTCATAGGTATGGTCTATTTAGGTCCCTAAAAAATAGTTCCAATGGTTCTTTCACTCACTTGCAACCCATATGACATAGTTGCTTCACAAATCCAAGACTAGGCTTGTAGCCTTTTCCCAAAGGAAAATTGACCTAAAATGAGATTCTTCCACATAAAACCCTTAAATAATTAGGTATTCATACACCCTTTATGGCTTAAGAATTTGGGCTCAAGCCCTAGAACATGGAAATGAGAAAGAGATAGGATGACACACAAAATTGCTTCTGTAATTAGGGCTAATTAGGCCCCCACTTGCACTACAAGTACCTTTAGGATGCATCCAATTCCAAAAATTATGGTTGGATCATGTGAGGGTGTGTACAAGGGTATCCTCCACCGATTTAGGGCCTCTAAACAATCCCCAAACAAGAGTTATGATTGCTGTCCTAATTCTGGATTGGTGCATACATAGTGATATACACCTAGGGCATCATTGTAACTCCATCTCCTGGCACTATGGAGAACCTATCCTGAAAATTCTTAAAGAGAATCATATAAAAAATCTTTCCACCAAGGGTCATTGAATTCCCATGGTGGAAAGAGGAATTACACTCAATTTTCTTAGAAACCTTGATTTAAAGCCTACAAACCAGACAATGAGATTAAAAATTCAATAACTCCTAGAATATGATTTATCAACACATGAAACCAAAATAAAATGGAAGAAGGTTCACAAGAAAAAATCTTGGTGTCATATTTTCATGCCCTCCTGTCCGTACCAGTCCGTACAGTTCGACTGTTCTCAGGATTTGTAGAGAAATGGTTGTATTTTATTGATTTCAAAATGCCAAATTACATGACTAGCCTACCACCTGCTTGAAAGGTATTTTTTATGAACTCCCAATGGTTACATAACATATTTGAACTGATTTAGCCATTTAAGAGTTGTTTTACAAAAAGTTGTCAATTTGCTCAAAAGTTGCTTGACAACTTTTGAGCAACTTTTGCATATTTTGCAATTTTGCAAATTTGATGACCAAACTTGGTCTCAATATTATTTTAGTGATCCCTAGAGGATCCAAACATGAAAAACCTAAAAACAAACTATTCCTAGGGTTTTGGACCATTAATGACCAATAGTTGACCAAGGGCTCATAAGGTGCCAAACTTGGAACTATGGCCTTACAAGGTGGTCCAATGATTAACCCAATATCTTAACATAAATATAGGCCTCTTAGGACCTTAATGGAACCCCTAGGTTCCATAGGAACACTTGGTTCATTTAGGGTGCTCCTGCACCAAATACTAAGGGAACCTATATAGACCTATTAAACATACAAAAAGATATAATATGGTCCAAATTACCCTTGAGAAAGGATTTTACATAATATATTCACCATTGACATGTTTATGACATTGTGTCATTACAAAGACCAAATTTCCATTCTAGGCCAAATTACAAAATATGATTCTTTATTTGAACTCAAATACTCCAAAACTAGTTCATTTAACCTTATTATAAGACCTTTAACACAAAACATGTCTCAAGAATCAAATTGGAATCGTAGAGGCTTATGACCAATTAGGTGCTCCTGCACCAAAGAATTTATTTGATATGCTTACAAATGGTGCTAAAGATGAAGTAGGAAAATTATTTGAGTCTTCCACATTAAAAGAAAAAGAAATTATTATATTATTTGCATCTTCCTAAAAATTTAGCACCCATAATTGGATTTCTTTAGGACCTATTAGACCCCATTTTTGTGATCTTGAGGTTTGAATTTTTGTTGTACTTGATTACAACAACCTACATTTCCTCCCCATACTTCTTTTCACCATCCCCAACATCCCCATAAAATTTGAGCCCATTTTTTTTTCGGACAAGTTGATTAGCTGATTTTTCCCTAGGGACAAGTCAACTAGCTGACTTGTCCCTAGGATTTTTGGCCCAAATTTTTCCTGCAACCTAATGCCACAATCTTCTTCTAAGGTTTTCAATTATGGTCACCTTGGATCAAATTTGAATCCCAAATTCAAGGATTTACTATAAAATGTCCTCCTATATCCTCATTTTTCATACAATTACATAATAAGTGACTCAAGTGCAAGCTATCATATTCAATCATGCAAGCATTTAAGCAATCAAGAAATCAAGCAAGAGCAATTAAGGATTTGGAATCAAGATTTGAAGGAAAGAATCCTATTGGAAAGTGATCCTTTTTGATGATATGAATCAATTTTTGGTTTTCATTTATGTAAACATATTTGGCATATTGATCGATTGATTTGAAGTTAAGTTTTGATGATTCAGTTCTAAAATTGACTAAGTACAAAAGCAAAAATACAGAGGTATTTTGGGTATCAGAGATTGAGATTGATGAGTTATGGAAAGAAAGATTAGAGGAAGATACTATGGGGTATGTATGACCTACATCTAAGATCAATTTGATTTTAGTGATGATTACAGAGACTTAGAGAGATTTGAAGACATGCAACAATAGCAGAACAAAGATATAGAGCAGTTGAACTGTAGTGATGATTTGGGGAGTATGACATGGACTCTTGGCAAGCTAAGTTGGATTATCATTGTGGATAATCTATATTTTTATTATGTAAGATTTCTGACTATGTATTTAATATTTTCTTTATTAAATCTATTTTGTATTGAGAGCCGACTATGTAATATTTGGTTAAGAGAGCCGACTTGGTAAAGATAAAGATATATATATGAAGAATTTTTGTAGAGAGAAGATAGGAAATGTAAGAGTGATGGTTATGTAATAAGAATAGCAGAGAAAAGGATGACATAGATCATTGAAGAACTATGACTGGAACTATCTAAGTATTGAAGATGCTTGTTTTGTTCATTACTGAGAATACTTTGTAACATAAGTATTATTGTAAGAGCTGTAAGCTCAGTTGGCCCCTAACAGGGTGTTGTATACCTTTAATAGGGTTGTATTCCTCTAATAAGGAATTGTACTATGTAATATTCAGCTCCTAGTAGGGCTAGGTCTCCTAATAGGGACATTATACTTTAGTGCATACTTGTGGGTACCATCTCCACCGGGGTTTTCCCTTGGCCAGGGTTTCCTTGACAAAAAATAATGGTGTTACGAGTTCCATTTTATTTTCTTATGTTATTTTTATTACAATATGCTTATGGTTTATGTGGAATTGGTTTAATGTTTATTTTAAGTGTTGTAATACTGATTCACCCCCTCTTAGTATTACTTAATCCTAACAATTGGTGCCAGAGCTTTTGGCCCTTAGAGAGGAAGCCTAACAGCTTAAGGGAGATCAAAATGGATTCAGATAATTTGCAAGAGAACTTTGAAGTTGCACTTGAAGACCTTGATAAAGAAAAAGAAAAAAATGGTGACTTGAGATTCAAATTAAGGAGAGCTGAAGGATTCATCAAGAAATTGAAAGACCAACTTGAAATTTCCAGAAATCAGAGACAAGACCTTGTGGTTTAGATAAAGGAAGATTCAAATAATGATAATTCAGATCAGATAAAGAAACTTGAACAAGAGGATGAAACTTTGAAGCTTGAGAATGAAGCAATGGCTAAAGAGATTCAGCATGAAAAATATGCTAAAAACAAGATTGAAGAAGCTTTGACAAATGAAAATTTTTTGATGGAACAAATGAAGAATGAGGCTGACCATTAAAAGAATAAGTATCTAGAATTGGAGAAATACAGTCAAATCATAAATGGTGAACTTGTTGAGACAAAGAAACACATTGAGAAAATTCACATGAGCAGTGACTTGATTGATGAACAAAGAGATAGACAGAAACCTAAAGGATATATGACTGGTATTGGCTTCAATGAAGCTGAATGTTCCAAGAATCAGGAATAGAAAGAAGATAAAAATATTGATACAATAAAAACCTACTCTTGAAGAACCTAAAGAGAAGATCAGACCTTTTAGAGGTAGATGTTTTGGTTGTAACAAGTTTGGACACATGAAAAGAGATTGCAGAGGTAATGACCCTTATAAAACTTTTTTTCTTATTATTTCAACTGTAATGCATATGGGTACAAGAAAGCAGAATTTAGGAAACTCAATAATTTTGGATATAAAAAAGACAATATAGGAGAATCTACAATGAAACCTACATGTTACAAATGCAATAACATTGGACACATTGAGAAGTATTGTAAGCTACAAGTAAATCAAGACATAAGACCTCTTATATGTTAAAAATGCAACAATCCAAGACATATAACAATGTTTTGCAGGTATAATGGAGTAAATAATAGAAGAGTACCACCTCCTATGAACACAAAGAAGAATGACAATGATACTGGTAAAAGTATTGCAAAACTAAAGAGTGATTTTGATAGTTGTTTCCAGAAAGTAGAAGATAACAATAATGGTAAGCTATGGAAAATCAAAGAGACAAGTGAGATATTGGTTCAGGGAGAGACAATAGATGCTACTGGATCTTTGACTAATGATAAAAAAGAAGAATCAACCTGAATGGTAGAGCATGGCCTTAGGGGGAGCATTGATGAAGATATCAGAATATATCCTACCCCTGATTTTGAGGAGTGAGCTCTAGCGAGCTTTGGTATGATATTGGCCGACATCATGGAACTTATATCTAAGAGCACAACATCATATGATGCATATATTATGATCACAAGATTTATAAATTACTGGACAGTATTGGGTAATGTGAGTTTTTGACACTTAACGTTGTATAAAGCACCTAATTTAGTATCTGCTGGAGTCATTATGATGGCTTATAGAATGGTGAAATAAAATGCTAAGTATAACTTATGCGAAGTACTGGCACAAAATTTTTTCAACAATGTAAAGTTGATAAAGAAATACAAGTCCAAAACCTTCAGATTTGGTTCATTACTAGTTCACATGTACATTCATATTGAGCATAAGTTTCTAGGCATGCACCCTAGTGGTTGCAGAAAAGGGATACCTACTGGTATTCATATTTCACAGAGTTACAAAAGGCAGAAAAACACATGGGTTGATGGAGAACTATTTGGTATGATTAAAATTCTTCAGAGGCAGATGAAAGAGAGATACAAGATTCCCGATGACTTAGTTGAAAAATATAAGGATACAATATATTTTATGGTTGAGACAGACTATGTATGTTTTGAGGCAGTTGTTCCAAGGAAGAAATGGTGTTATCCTATGGGACATGAGGTGAGTTCAGAAGTCCTAACTATGCATATCAAACATGTTCTGGCATCTGAGGTAGATACATTTGAGGAAAGATGGGGTACTTTTGAAGAAAAATATGCTAAAGTGAGAGAATAACATACCAGAGGCATGATGAAAAGGAAAGTAGACAACATTATTCATGAATGTGGTGTAAAGGTAGGATTGATTGAGGAAGAGTTGAAGGAAGTGAAGAAAGTTAGCAGAATGCTCTTCTGGATTAGCAAGCACTTCTAATGCAACCCTTCCACATCCTGAAGTTGTGATAGTAAATGATCCACCTTCTATTGTTATTAACGTCACCACCCCTTCACAACCACCGAATACATCACAAGTTGAGGAAGTTAATATTGCACCTCGGAGAAGCACTAGATCCACCAAACTAGAGTCACCACCTAAAGAACAGAGGACTGAGAAAGAAGAGAAGAAAGTTGAAAGTGACAGACAAGTATGGAAACCAGACTTGAAGATGATTGAGAAAAGAGATATTGAGCAAGGGAAACTAGTTATAATAAACAAGTACTGTGATAGGTATGGGGAAACTGATAAACTTATGATTGAAGATATTGTAGTAAATCACCTACTTGTTTTCAAGAAAAATCTATTAGAGATGGAGGGTAGTGTACCTAAAGATTTGTATGGGAGATTGGAAATAGGAAAATAGTTAGCACATATTGAAGTTGAGACTATCAGAAATCAAGCAATTGATAACATGTTACCTTTGATTTCTATGCAAGAGAGAGATAGAATATTCAATAAAGTAAAACCATTATTGAGGACTAAGACAAGGTTAGTAAAGATTATGACAAGAAAATATGAAGAAGTTACTGAAGAGACTTAGAGAGCATTGGATTAGATATTAATGAGTACTATTCCTGAGAAGGCTTCACCTCCTAAGAATACAATGCCTACACCCTTAGGAATGGGAGATAGTTCCAAATCAGCTGAGGCAAGTGTTGAGAAAAGCGAAGATGATATGCAAGTGGATTTCTATGTTTCTAGTGTGCCCGTGACACTTAACACTTCTCATGATGAGAAGGATCCATTTGAAGGAAACATTGATATTACAGTGGCAAAAGATGAGGAACAGAAAGAGGAAGAACAAAGAGAGGAAGAATAGAAAGGAATGACGCAGAAAGATGAAGAAGAAAAAATTGAAGAAAAAACTAAAATTGACACATCTTCTATCTTATTGTTGGCAAGTAAAGACAAACCTATTGATGTTGATCGCATGGATGAGGATGAGTTGGTGAGTCTAGCCTTCACCATACTCACTAAAGCAAAGGAAAGATCTGAGTAGAAAAGTGACAAGAACACTAAGGTAATCTCTAGAGAAATCGATATTGTGAATAAATTGCTTCCAGTACCTATTATTTTCCAAAGCATAGATGATGTAGAGAACTTTAATTTAGCACTTGATGAGTTTGATGGTCACTATGAGACCCTAGTGAAGATAGCAAAAGAAAAGGTAGAGAAGAGATACTTGGAGAATAAACTGATGGAATTTTTCCAGTCTATTTCATGAGACTTGGGCATTTTGACTGTTACAACAAAAGAAAAGAGTTGTGTTGCACATGGTAGGATGCTATTCATTTATTGCTTGAACCCTATCAAACATGTTCAAAACATTGAAGACATTATTGCTAAGGATAGGGAACCCTTGAATAGTATGATGGACAATTGTGAGACCTCCTCACAAATGGTAATAGAAATTGACAGAGAAGTAACAAGGATTATGGATAAACTAACTGTATTGGATATAGAGAAAGGGAGAGTCATGTCAAGATTTGTTTTGTTGAAGAGTTTGATCACTCCTAAACTATCAATTCTTGAAGTACATTTATCAGATATGGAGAAAAAAAAAGAATCACTAACAAAATCTATGCCTACAGAGTTGAAAGAAGTAGAGAATTCATCATATGCACTGAATGGACTAATTCATGTTAGTCAGATATTGATTGAATCATGGAGCACAAAAGTGAAGATCTTGGAAGATTCTTTTCAAGATATTCTAAAAATGGTGAGGAAGCACTAGTTGTATTACTTTTTTATGCACCTTTGTCATTGTTGTAAAAGGGGAGAAGAGAGAAGAAAAAAAATGGGGAGAAGAGAGTTAAATGAGCAGAGAGAAGAAAATGAATAAATGAGAAGATAAAATAAAAATTGAAGAAGAAGAGAGGAGAGACAGTTTTTGTGTTGGAACACTTAGTCATTTTTTTGTTAAGTGTTTCCATCAATGCCAAAGGGAGAGATTGTTGGAAAGTGATCTTTTTTGATGATATGAATCACTTTTTGGTTGTCATTTATGGCAACATATCTGGCATATTGATCGATTGATTTGAAGTTAAGTTTTGATGATTCAGTTTTAAAATTGACTAAGTACAAAAGCATAAATATAGAGGTATTTTAGGTATTGAAGATCGAGATCGATGAGTTATGGAGAGAGAGATTAGAGGAAGATACTATGGGGTATGTATGACCTACATCTAAGATTGATTTTATTTTGGTGACGATTACAGAGAGTTGGAGATATTTGAAGATATGCGACAACAATAGAACAAAGATACATAGTAAATGAACTGTAGCGATGATTTTGGGAGTATGCTGTGGACTCCTGGTAAGCTAAGTTGGATTATGGTTGTGGATAATATATATTTTGACTATCTAAGAGTGCTAACTATGTATTTAATATTTTCTTTATTAAATCTATTTTGTATTGAGAGCCAACTATGTAATATTTGGTTAAGAGAGCCGACTTGGTAAAGATATATATATATATATATATGAAAATTTTTTTTAGAGAGAAGATAGGAAATTTAAGAGTGATGGATATGTAATATGAATATCAGAGCTAGAGGATGAAAAATATCATTGCAGAACTATGACTGGAACTATCTAAGCATTGAAGATGCTTGTTTTGTTCATTACTGAGAACATTTTGTAACATAAGTATTATTGTAAGAGATATAAGCTTAGTTGGCCCCTAATAGGGTGTTGTATACCTTTAACATGGTTGTATTCCTCTAACAAGGAATTGTAATATGTAATATTCAACTCCTAACAGGGCTAGGTCTCCTAACAGGGACATTATACTTTAATGCATGTTTGTGGGTACCATCCCCACTGGGGTTTTCCCTTGGCTAGGGTTTCCTTGACAAAAAATAATGATGTTATGAGTTCTGTGTTATTGTCTTATGTTCTTTTGATTACAATATGCTTATGGTTTATGTGGAATTGGTTTAAAATTTATTTTAAGTGCTGTAATACTAATTCACCCCCCTCTCAGTATTACTTAATCCTAACACATCTAGTTCAAGATCTCCAAGTCTCCATTTCTTCTAGATCCATCAAAGAAAAGACAATATTCTCTAATTTATGCATTTTTCTCTCCCATGATGGCCAAGTAGAGGAATTTTCAATCAAGCAAGGAGATCCATTCATTCATCCTTCTCTTTCTTCTTCTTTACATGTGGTTATCAAGAATATCTACATTCAAGATCTAGGAGTGGGAATCATATATCCATGAATTTGTGAGGGAATCCTTGACTCTACATCTCATTCCAAGGTCAAATATTTGGATTCCAAGTACATTCAAGCATATTCAAGGATTTGAGAAATTACTACATCCATTCATGAGGGTTTCATACAAGGTAAATCAACAATTTTTTTACATTACTTTCCTTTATGAAATTTTAATTCAATTTCAAGATTGATTCCTAAACAAGGGTTTGACCAAGGAAAACCCATTTCCATAACCTTTTTCCACATTTTTCTGTTTGTAGGAATAGGTTGCAGAGCTGCAATTCTGGATCTGGGCAGTACATGTACAATTGCAAGACTCAGGAAAATTTCATCAGATTTTGCCAGGAACAAGTTGAATGGGCATATTTTTCCCCAAAGTAAAATTGTCCTTGCTATCTTTCATTGAAGATTTTAGCATAGAAAAATTCATATCCCTATTTTCCAAATCTGTAGTTATAATAGGATCCGAGATTTCAGAAATAGTTAAAATTAGATTCAAAGTTCTACCTTCTCCATCTTGTTTCAAGGTGTAATTTTTCTTCCTTATTTTCCTTTTCACTTACTTTATTAGAATATATCTATTCTTTATCATATCACATCTATCCCATTAAAGGAATCCAAATCCCACTTGACATAGATCTAGCATTAGCACCCTTTCTTCTTTTGGTTGTGCTAATCATATTTTTCTTACGGGTGGGTTTTTATTCCAATGTTTATCATAGGATCTTGGTGAGTGATCGATATCTTAGCATTGCTAACCATTTTATATTATAAAAAATATTTTGTACAATACCATGTTAGATTACATTTAGATATTAAGTCTTTTCAGAAAGAAATTCCTAAATCCCTATTGGAAGAGTTGAATGAATTCGTATGAAAGAAAAAAAAATTGACCAAGATGTTCTTAAAATAACCATAATTGAAGTTTCGAGGAATGTAGATAAATTTTTTTGTCATCTTTTTCATCCATTTCTAATGATAAGATAGGAAGAACAAGGAGGGTAGTGTATGTTCTTATGGAAAGGAACTCTATAACAATTCAGTTTAATAAATATTTAATCCGTGAATTGACTAGTATGGTTGACAAGCTAAGCATGTTATCCCGTTGTTGTGTTTGGTCAATCATCTGAGGCACCTTCTTCATTACATACATAAAAAAGTAAAGAATATCCAGCTCTAGAATATAACAATGAAGAGGTATATAAATTTGATCAGGATCCTCCATAATTAGAGCATCCTTTCTCTCTGTTCAAAACTATTGATCCTATAAGATAATTTGTGGTAATAGAGAAAATACAGGAAGAAAATTTTGAAGAAAAAGAAAATTGAGGAAGAGAAGGAATAACTAATAATTAAAGAGAAAGTAAAGGAAATATCAAAGGTAGAAATAGAGAAAATGGAGAAGTAAAAGGAAAGAAGGAAGAAAAGATAAAAAAAGAAGAGGTTGTTATAGGGTCTGTTGTTCTGGTACTAGATACAATGCAAAAGAAGAAAGACAAAGAACTGAAAGTTGAGATCATTAATAAAAGAGAGGATCCCATTGGTACAAGCTCCAATAAATCTCTAAATAACTTTCTCCCCTCATATCTCATGATTTATCCCATCACTACTTCCAAGTTATTTATTGATTTTAATAATGTTACCCCTCGTCAAAAGCTCCAGATAAGTGAATCCATCTCGACTTCAACTCAAAACAATTTACTCAGGGACTTAGAAGAAAAAGAGGAAATAACTGAAGAAACTCTTGTTCTCTTCAGAGCATTGTATCAAATTGTACAATAGAAAATCTGGTAATCAAAAGGACAAACGCAGAATGCTTGTCAATGTTGTCAAAGGTTTGTTTGGATTCATAGAGCAACAAATTAATTTGAGAGAAGATGCCATAAAGAATAAGATTCTATAGGATTTGAAGGATATATGTGTAAAGGATTTCACCAATCTTCTATTTCTTATTAAGGAAGGACAAAATTTTCTTGAGGATGGAATTTTTTTATATGAACATAGTCTACAATGGCCTAAGGCCACCGATAAAATCAAGCAATAGATTGACACTATTGAGATTTCTATTTGGGAGGAACATTGTTATTTCAAACTCTCAAAAGACTTAACTGGTATCGGTAAGAACACCATTGAAAAGTTGCACAAAATGTTCTTCACTTTGCAGCAAAAGAGATAAAACATCATTCCTTTGGTAAATATTTAGGATCTTTGTGTCAACTATATCACATCATTGAGTCATGCTATTCTAATGACACAAAAAATTACCTTGACCAATCCAAGATCCATTGAAGATGGAGAAAATTTTATTGCATCAATTTGTGTACATTTATCTTTTGGTACAAGCATTTTAGTAGTGGAACTCCAACAAGGACACATGGATTACAAGGCTTCATGAACTGAAGTAGAACTTTGAGGAAACAAAATATGGTAAAAATTGATAAGTTTCTTTGTTTTTTAAACTTTACATAATGTTTTGGTATGGTACCCCTTTTTCAATGATGTCAAAAGGGGGATTAATAATTAAAAACAAAATAGAAAGGAAAGTTTTTGAAAAAAATGAGAGAATAAAAATAGTGTTATCCCCCATAGGGGGAGAAATGGAAATTTTGCAGCTTTTGGGTAATCCTAAAATTTTTGGTTTGACATCAATGAAAAAGGGGGGGATTGTAAAGTTACCCCTTTTTCTTGATGTCATTCATGTCATTATAGATGTTTTGATATAGTATCTCTTTGGTTATTTCTTTGGGCCACATCCTTTGTTTCATTGATATTGGTATCGCAAGTGTACACTTATCTCTACCATGGCATAAAAATATTTTGGTCCAAACTGATATTTCTCAATGTAAGAAATAGTTTTTGACATGGTCGAATTCACCAACACACTTTGGTGATGTGCCCACAAGCTTCATATTTGGTCCCATATGACAATAAAAAGATACAATTGACATGAAAGAAAGATATATTGACGACCGTATATATTGGATGTGATCTCAGTATATGATGTATAAGATACATGATGATATAATAAATTTAATGCTGTGTGTGTAAATGGGTACCTGTTATAAAGAACACAAACACTCAATAAGTCATTATATTAGTCTAAAAGGGTTAGAAAAGCATGTAAAACCCACTAAAACCGACCTATTGCTTGCTAACTAGGAGGAGTGTGATTAACAACATATTAGCCCTCAGAATATGCTATAAATCAGTGACGAATACAACCTAGCATGAAGGATTTTTATTTAAATAACAAGCTAAAAGATGATAAAACATGCAATCTAGTTTTAAAAGATGAAATAGAAATAATAAACTAGCATGAAATGAAAGATGAGATATGAATCTAGAGTGAATCTAAAAACATAACAATGTATTTTTGATCTTAAGGTGAAGGCTTATTTTCTCTCAAAATAGGCTTCTATTTATAGAAGAATGGGAGAGAGAGAGGGGGGACAAGGTTCATTTATGAATTTGAAGACTCATAAATGAATATGTAAGAGCCTTTAATGCCCAAGGCATTAATAAGGCA
>MU226068.1:11419857-11508843 GCA_018584345.1 Thuja plicata | reverse complement strand
ACGACCCACAAAATATCCAATCAGTGTATATTTTTCTAACCATTCACAAGCAGAATCAAATTCCTATGGATTAAGAACAATATCAGGGTTACCTCATGAAAGACCTTCGGGATGAACTTGCGGGGACATTTGTTCAGAGGAGGCACCATGGCTGTTCGAAGCTTCAACTCGCGCACCAGCAGTAATTGCTGGGCCAAAGTTGGCCGGAGCCATAATAAAAGCTAACCCTAATGCAAAAGGGATCCCGCAGTAAATGCGGTTTGACAGATGGATGGCTCAGAGTGGAAACACAGACAGTACGCCGTACGCATGAAACCCTCAATTGTGTTTATCCTCCGATAATAAAATACAGCGGGTGAAGAGTATTAATTTAATATTTTATTAATTACATGTGCAAGATTTGGTTGAAAAAGTATTTTCAAACTCAAGAGATCTCAACTTGATTTTAGGAGTCAAAGTTGAGCTGTGCAAGTAATTAGATATTTTAATTATTAATTGTTATTTTTTTTCAATTTTGGGGAGAGTCCTTTTAGGAGTTAACTGAATGCATTGTCATGGGGGTTTTCTTTATTAGGGGAAATGGATCCTCTTTAGGGGGATTCTTCTCTCATTTGAACATAACAGGTTTTGGGAGTATTTTTGGAGAGCTTGGTGTGTGCCTGGTTTTGGAGCATAATTTGAGAATTCTCCTTGCTTGGATTTTGCATTGTGTATTTCTCAACAGTTATTGAGGTAGGGTCTTATTCATGTCAATTTTGGTTTTTGGATCCCTATCTTCCATGCATCCGAAAAGCTAGGATCCCTTGTTTGGTCATTCCTTGCTTGTTTATTTTGTATTTTTTGATGGTTTCAATTAAAAAAATATGTTTGAGATCAAATCGATGTTTTATTCTAGCTTGCATGCCAGATCTGTGTTTGTGGGCATAAAGGGTTTCATTTTATAGCATTAGGAGTAAATGGGTATTAGGGTTTCTAGTTTGAATATATTGTTGAAATGGGTATTTCTAGAAACCTAGATCCCTAATTTTTGTAGAAAAATGTATATTAATCTAGTACAGAAGTGCTGTCAAAATTTCATTGGAAAATTCCCTATGGATCTCCTAGAAAACAAAAAATTAACCTAGACTATAGTTTAACTATATAGTGTTTAAAAAAAAAAAATCCCCCCTTTAAAATTAATCTTTGAAAAAAAAATTATTATTTTTTTAAAAAAAGAAGCTCTATGTAAAAATACAGAGTCAAAAAGATTAAATGAACACCAGTCAAAAGGAGAAAAAAGGGCAAAATTTATATCTATTTAAATTTCCATTTTTGGAAATAATTTGATTAAAAAAACAAAAATTTGATTGCTATTCGTTTTTGTTTTAAAAAAAATAAATTAATTTAATTAAACTTTTGGAGGGGGTGGGGGCCACCACCTCTCCCCACCACCCTACCGCGCGGGTACCAACCCCTGTGGACTGCAGTACTGCAGCCGCACGGGGGCCGTGGAACCCACGTGGGTGGGGACCATGGGGCGCCGCAGTGGCCATGGTGACCCCCCCCCCCCCCCCCCCCGCCCCCGAAATATGTGTTTTATTTTATCTATTTAAATTGTTAAATGTTGTTTTTTATTTAAAAGTTATTTTTATTTTATTTTGGGTTTTATGAATTAGGATTTAATTTAATTTGTTTAAATTAGTTTATTTAATTTTTAAATTAGACTTTGTTTAATATATGTTATAAATTTAGGTTTTAATTTGATTTATTAATTAAAAATTGGTTTTAATTATTAAGGTTTGTTTAATTTTATTATTAATTATAGCTTAATAATAGTTAGTTAAATTGTTATTAAGTTATGAATTAATATATGCTTATATTATGATAATTATTTAATTAATAAAAGTTATTAATTTAGATAATATGGGATTAATAATATTATTTTTATCTATTTGTCTGTTTATAATTGGTGATCCTACTTTTGTCATGCTAGTACTATTATTTTAATTAACAAATAATTATTAAGCAAGATTAGTAATCAATTTGTGTAATGATTATCATTATTGGTAGTAGGATAGCAATTATGTTAAGGAATTTGCTTTTGGTGAGATCGAAGAATTTAGGAACAATAGGTTAGTAAAGTGATTGAAGATATTTCCACATTATGTAATTTATTATTTTTGAATGATCTCTGTGCGACCCTTAATCTGAACGCTTTGTAAGCTCATGGATATTTTCTATAGCTTTTACATATAATTGTAGCTAAATTGGTAATTATTCTGTAGGTTCATTTATATGCTGATTTTTATAAATAAATATATAGGATATGTTAACATTTATCCTTATGAAATATTTAATTATTTCTAGATAGTAATTTTAGTGAGTAAATGAATTTGCATGATTGAGAATTATAAATTTGTTTATTCCTACGTTAACATTGTATTTAAAAATTAATGTATTCTGAATACAAAATTATTGTACTATGTTGTGTTTTGGGTGCATTTCTATGTAAATTGTGTGTTCTCCTATGTTATTATGCTTTCAAGTATCTGTTGGGTTAGATGACCCTAGGACTTAGATCCAGAGGTATCGAGATTGTACTTTCTGTATGATGGTATTATGATGCCAGTTGTGTTTATATGATGATGTCATGGTCCTGATTTCCTAAACCCAACCTAATTTAGTTATGATATGTTGTTCAGTCATATGAGGATATTGTGGATGTTTTAGGGTTATTGAGAACCTATGTGCACCTAAATGTACAGGATGCAATTTGATTTATGATACCTTTTGTGAACCTAGGGTAGGTAACCTAGTTGTATGATAGAGGGTGGCTTGCAATAAGTACCGGAGCCCACAAGTGGCTGTCAGGGTTTGCTTATTGTAGGTAGTGGTAAAAAGTGATAACATAATTAATCTAATTAGGATGCGCAAGATTAAACTAATAAGATTAATGCCTCACCCATGCTTAAGCACTAGTATAGGCTAAGATGGAGGATGAGATGATGCTAACCCCCTTTTGAGGTGCGGGTTTGGGCATCATTAGTGATCTTGTCTGTTTGAAAGGTCATTAATGCCATGTATGGTCACTTGGGTGCCGGAATCCATTAATGGATTATCAAGACTTAGCTCAAGGGTTAGACGTACATGATGACACCTTCCTATATACAACTTAGGTTATCCTACATGTGTCAGTTACCTCTGGTGTTGTTTAGTGTTCCTTGTTATGGTTTGGAGTGCTTCTAGGAGGCTTTTTTGCATGGAGTATGAGGTCACATGTACCTTGTTTGTTTTCTTGTTGTATACTTCATGTGATGGGCCTATTACTATCTCCTCAGCATGGTGGGAGTGGACCTTTGGTTCCATGTGGTCAGGTGGTAGTGATTCTTATTACCATTGAGATTCTGACAGATTCTTCTTCATGCCTAGATGTTCCTTATTGCAGATTCATCTTCCTAGTCTTTTGGATACTTGTTCAGTTACTTGAGTTATGTTTTGTACCATATATATATATTGGTTATCACCCTTTGGAGGATGCATTGTATTGTTTATTATGTATTATTACATACCCTGTGACTTGTGCAGTGGATGTTGATTAGGTAGTATACCTTATGGTATCAGATGTTTATGTAATCTTTATTATTGAGATGTATGTTATTGGTTTCAGATTATGTAACCTTTATGTCAGTTCTTTATTATTTTAATCATAGATTAGTTTGTTTAAGTAATTCTACGTCAAGGAACCCTCAAGAAATGTTAATCTTATATGAGTTGTATTTCATGTATGTCATGTACTTCATTGTGTTGCTTCCGCATTGTTATCATTATTGTTTGTAAACTTTAAAAAATAAATTATTCCATGAACTTAGTGTCATGTTTAGGTTAAATTCTCTTGGGTTCCCTAGCGGGGCATTACACTTGGTATCAGAGCCCACATTTCTACACTAGGAGCTCTGGGAAATATGTATGCCCATTAGTTGTCTTTTGATTTTAAAACTTGAAACAAACATAGACATAAAACTCTGATGTATTTAAAACTATTGCCTTGTGTTTATTTATTTTCATTTGTCATCTTTTGGATTCAAGTTTGAGTTGTTGTTTGATTCTTTGGTTGCTTTAGGAATGGAGTCTATTGAGTCTAGAGCTTTTGTTGTGAGCGATGATCAGGATCAGGCCTTGAAGATTCAACAGCTTGTCGGAAGGCTTAATGACCTCACTGATGGAGGAGTTAGAGTCTTCGAATCTCGAGCTTTTAGGGATGCAATTTATAAGGCTATATTGAATGAACAAGATCATCTTACAGACTCGAAGGGTGATCTAAATCAATAGGGTGAGGAACTCTCTCATGATCAATTTGGTGGTCAGTTAGGGGTACAGTCTAGTGAACCTGCTTCTATTTTTAGAAGTGATCATTCTCAGGAAGCTGGGTATTCTGAAGGTTCTTCTACCTTTCCAAAAGGTAATCAGTTTTAGTAGTAGGGAGGAATCATTCCTCCTACTTTTATTGGTCCTCAGATTAGGAATTCCTAGGATATTCAGCACAGAAAGCGCAGACAGACAGTTTAGCCTAGTGGATCTACTCCTGCTTACAAGGGTAATCATTCACAAGGAGTTGGAAACTTTGAGAATCCTCCTACATTGTTGAAGGGTAACCAATACCCACATGAGAAGAGATTCCTTCATGGTACTAGTGGTGGTTCCCCGTCAGGGAACTATCACAACTGGTTGTGCAGTAAGAACAATAGGACTGATTAGTTAGTTTAGAGAGGGCATCATGATGTCTTTAGGGGTGTTGTTTAGCAGTATAGTGCACCTTTAGTTAGAGGAAGTGGTGGTGTAAGAGCTTGTTTTACTTGTGGATGACTTGACCATATTGCGGTCAATTGTCCTCAGCTTGCAGTGTCATTCTCGGGGCAGAAGTCAGTGGCTATTGATCCTACACTTGGGGGTGTTTGTAGATCTCATGAAGTGTATGTAGCCTTGGATCACCTTCTAGCAGTGTATCATTCTTCTTTGAGTGGGGTTGCAAATGATGGACCAGTAGCTAGTTTTTAGATTCCAGCAGTAGGGGATGATCCCTCGCGTTTGAATCAGAGTCCTGAGAAGGATTCTAAGGAATCCACAATTTGAGTCTTTTAGGACTTGGATTAGATGTTCTGGGATGAGAGATTGATTTCTCTATCTTTGTTGTAGGCTTCTAGGAGTAAGCCTAGTTTTAGGGGAGGAGGATGTAATACCCACCTCTTAGTTTTGTTTTTAGTTTTGGATGCAAAACTCTTTTAGGAATTTTGATGTATGTGGTTTTATTTCAGTTGATCTTGAGGATATTTATGTATTAATTTTCAGTATGTTATTGATCCATTATTGTCATTTTGTATCTTTTGTGTATATGTGATTTATGGTTATTTAATAATGCTTATGTATATGTTAGGATTTCATTTTGATTATGGTTTTCTGACAATACTGACCTTAGATTTATATGCACATTGATAATTGTATGTTCTGCATTACTGTTTGATGTGCTTGGTATGGTATGGGACAAAGTTGTAGTTACTTGCTTCGGCGAGATCCACACAATAACCTGGTCTCAACCATTGTTTTCCATATTTTATATGCATGTATGTTCATCTTTGTGACGATAGGTTTGCAGGTACTGGGCTACGTCTTCCCTGAATTGGTAGGAGTGAGTGTACCCTATCGCAATAATCTCAATGGTAAGAGAGGGGAGATAGTATTCAGGTTCCAAATCCTATCCTAAACCTAATTTT
This sequence comes from Thuja plicata, assembly GCA_018584345.1. Lineage (NCBI taxonomy): Eukaryota > Viridiplantae > Streptophyta > Pinopsida > Cupressales > Cupressaceae > Thuja > Thuja plicata. The sequence continues at coordinate 11,503,096 of MU226068.1, read as the reverse complement.
CCTAGTTAGTGGTAAAGTATCTATTTGACTACCCTTACCGAATTCGTATAGTTGATAGGAATTCATGTATCCCTTTCCTAGTGCCCAAATATCAGATATATATATATATAAAATTTTCTTGATAAAACATGCATTCGAGAATTTTTTCTTTTTAATTTAAAATAGTGGGGGTATTACACAACCCATCTTTAAACCACCAGTTTTACAAATCTCTTAAATTTTTTCCATGAATATGGATTGAGAAAGATCATTTTCCCATTATAATTGATATGAAAAATCCCAAGCTCTTTAGCTTCCCCATATGCCATAGAGGAACATCCAGAGCCTGTACCAAAATAATTATCTATCACTAGAATGATTGGTAACATTCATTTTGGAAGAAAAGACACTTTGTTTTGGGGTTCAAAAAAAATTTAGAAATGGGATGAGAATGAAGGCTGTAAGGAGGTTGAGTGAGAGCTAGGGCCTCCATGCTCTATCTCTATTTTCTGCTGTGCTGTGTTCGGGTGGGGTGAGTCTGCTACCTGTGGCTTGGCTATTCTTTTTTGTCTTGCTAGATTCTATTGCTAGGGTTGGATTCTTTTGCGTATAGAGTATTGGTGAACATAGCTTGCAAGGGCTCTCTTAGCTCTATGTTCTGATGGCTGCATGTGGAGCTGCCACTACTTTGATGATTGCTAGGGCTATAGCTTCTCATAACTCTTCATCTGGGATAAGTCCACAACCGATGGCTTTGACTTATGTAGGGGAGAGCTCAAAGTTAAAAAAAGGTTAATGGGTGTTTACCCCACAGTTAAGATCGCCCTATTCTGGTTATTCCTCCAAAGGTAGTTTTGGAAGATGTTGAATACTGGACTAAGCATGCTTTGATCTGCAAGTTTCTTGGGATCCAAATCTCTTTGTCTACTCTTGAGGCCTGGATTCATCATTCGTAAAAAAATGAAGGTGATATGGACATTATGGTGGAAAGGAATAGCTACTTCATGGTGTTATTCTCTTACATGTCTAATTTGGACCACGTCTTTGAAGGAGGCCCTTATTTTTACAACCGAGCTAGGTTGTTTATCAAACCTTGGCATACGGGGTTCAATTCTGTGGAGGATCTCCCTTCAAGGGTTCTTGTGTGGGTCCGCTTGTCATGCCTTCCTCTTGAGTTTTGGAGAGAGGACATCCTGTGCCAGATAGCTTCTTTGCTGGGGATGCCTACTGCGATTGCACATCAATCCATAAAAAAAAGGTTATTTATTTTGTCCACATTTGTTTTGAAATTGATTTGAATAACCCATTGCCATATTCTTTGGAAATTTGCCTTGGCTCCTCGTCCTGGGTACAACAGTTAGACTATGAGTCTTTACCTTTCCGCTGTCGAATATGTCATAAATATGGACATTTACAATGTATGCACCCTTAGGATTCTAAGAAGCCCAGTGGTGGTTTTGGGGGATCTTCTTCCTCCTCAGACAGTAAGATGGACAATGATGGCAAAGGGAAAGCTCAGAATGAACATGCAGGAAAAGGAAAGGCTCTATCTGACTTTGCAAGAAAAGGGAAAGCCCAGATGGATTCTGCAAATAAAGGGAAAGCCCACATTAATGCTTCTATTCCAGACAAGGATGGCTTTATTCCTAGTCAAAATCAAGCTAAGGGAAGAGGACAGAAGAGACCCTTTTTATATAGGCAATCAAAGACGGATTTTAACTGATTTGAGGTGATAGATAATATGGCCTTAGAGGAAGGTATTCCTCCAAGTATTTTGTCTGAGACAATAGTTGTAGATAAGGGGACTCCTACCCAAGATGCTTCTCTTATGAACCAAGTGAATGTTGTTTAGCAAACATGTGAAATTCCTATTGGACCTGAGTCTGGTGCCCTAGTGGTTTCCCCTGTACCACAAGACAATGACATTCTCCTAGCAGATTTGGTTAAAGATGTGTTTACATCTAGGAAAGGAAAAGGATCTTCTCTTGCATTAAGTTTGATGCAAAGACCATTTAAGAAAGTCTCTTTTGTTACTCCTTCCAAAAGTGGCCGCAAAAGGGATCAAGAGAAAATTAAGCTTACAGGGGATTTTTTGGTAGACTCTGGGGCTCTCAAACCCATGGATGCTCATTTTCCCCACTCTACTCAATGATAATTCTCTCATGGAATGTTAGGGGGTTGAATAGCATCCCCAGACAAAAAGCTATTCATAATTTGGTGGTGGACCATTCCCCGGACATCCTTTGTATTTAGGAGACTAAACTTTAAGTGGATTCCATGGTCAGTTGTTCTCCAAGTATTTGGTATTTTGGTCAATGTCTATGTAGTGGTTCCTAGGGGAGCTCTGGTGGCTTGGCTATTTGTTGGGACCCTAGGAAAATAAACCCTCTTTGGTGGCTATCTTGTCAATCTTCTCTTTCTATGGTTGCCTCTTGCCTGGAGATGGGGGAGTTGATTATGGTCACTAATGTGTATGCTCTTGTTGATCTCCCTAGAAAGATAAGGCCTTGGGTGCATATTCGGTATGTTCAAAGTTGTCATCCCTTCTTGCCTTGGATTTTAGTTGGGGACTTCAATTCTGTTATTTTCCTGGAGGAGAAACAAGGAGATCTTGCTCGTTTGGGGCCCTCTTCTGAGCTTCTTCATGAGAATATAGGTCTCTTACATCTTTCTGATGTTCAACCATGTAATGGACTCTTTACATGGAATAATAGAAGGGCTGGGGATGATTCCATCTCAGAATGTCTGGATAGATTTTTGGTTTCCTGCTATTGGAATAGTGGTATTCTTTCTCTCTCATCTAAAATTCTAGATTGGAGGGGTTTTGATCACTAGCCTATCAAGCTCTCTTCTAGTTGTGTTTCTATTCCCAAGAATCCCCCTTTTAAGTTTTAGTTAATGTGGCTTCAGGACTCTTCTCTTCATGATTTCATGGTCCACTGGTGGAGAGATGGTGGCCCAGTGTATGGCATTGCTATGTTCTCTTTTTCTAAAAAACTTCAGTATGTCAAAAGAAAGCTAAAAATTTGGAACATGAATTGCTTTGGTAATCTTCAAACCATGAAGAAGAGGGCTCAAGATCAATTGGCAGTCATTACCAGACAGAGCCATTATCTTGGCTTCTCAGAAGCTCTTCACAGAGAGGAATCCCATGATCCCAGGGACTTAGCTGAGTGGGATCTCAGAGAGGAAATTTATTGGAAGCAGAAGGCTCGGATTGATTGGCTTCAAGAAGGGGACAAGAACACTACTTTATTTCATAAATTTGTGGAGGGCCACCGAAATCAGAGTTACATTTCTTCTCTTGTCAATGTGATGACCTACACTTCACTTCCTCACATGCTGTGTCCAGGGAAGCTATTCATTTCTACTCTGCTCTTTTCTCTGATGACTCTCATCCTGCTGATATTGAGGAGAATACTATCTTGTCTTGTATTCCCTCTCTTGTGACCCCTGAGATGAATGAGTCTCTTATGAGGCTGATCTCCCTTTCAGAATTGGAGGATGTGGTCTTCAGCATGAGAAAGGGAAAGGCTCCTAGTCCTGATGGCCGGTTCCCGGTTGATTTTTTTTAGGAATTCTGGGATATTATTAATCAAGACCTTTTAGTTGTTGTTCAAGAATATTTTTCTAACAAACAGATGCTTAGAGCTTTGAATGCTACTTTCCTTGTTCTTATTCCAAAAAAGAAGGGGCTAATCAACTGGATTTCTTCTGGCCTATCAATCTTTGTAATGTGGTCTATAAAGTCATTACTAAGTTAATTGATGAAAGACTTAAAGTTTGGCTTCCCTTTGTTATCTCTGAGGAGCAAGGAGGTTTCATTGCTGGGAAACAAATCCTTGATGGAGTGGTTATTGCCTCTAAAGCCATCCACTCTATGTCTATCTCTGAAGAGTTCTCTATGTTCATCAAGCTGAATATGGCTAAGGCCTATGATAGAGTTAAATGGGGTTTTTTATGAAAAAATCTTCTTTCTTTTGGCTTCATTTTGGATTGGGTGAACTAGATTCTGAGTTGTGTTACTTATCCCTCCTTCTCTATGCTTCTCAATGGTGAACCCTCTGAGTTATTTGGGGCCTCTCGGGGTCTTTGACAAGGAGATCCTCTTTCTCTATACCTATTTATTATTATGGTAGAGGGCCTTGGCAGATTTATTAAATCTCAAGTTTCCCAAAATGTGATACATGGCTGGCGATGGGGATATGGTTTGCCCAATCTTTATCATCTCTAGTTTGTGGATGATACCGCTCTTGTAGGTAGAGTTTGGATTTGGGAAGCTAAAGCTTTTAGGATCACTTTGGATACTTACTTGGCTACCTCCAACCAACAAATCAATGACCATAAGTCCTCCATTTATTTCTTCAACACTCCTAGGCCTATTGAGCAGAGGATTGCTGCTATCCTCCAATTTTAGATTCACTCTCTCCCTATGACTTACCTAGGCATCCCTATTGTGGTGGGAAGACAACCCAGGCTCTTTTGGCAGAACCTTCTTGATAAGTTGCATCATAAGGTTAATCACTGGACTCATAGATAGCTCTCTATGGCTGGACAGGTGACTCTCCTCCAATCTATGATTCACTCTCTTCCTTCTTATAGAAGCATGGTTCAAGCAGCCCCTGTTTACTTTCTTAAGGAATATGATGCCCTCTCTCAGGATTTTCTTTGGAGTGGGGACCTGCAAAATTCTATATGGAGCCTTATTAATTGGGATACTATCTATAGGTCCAAGCAAGAGGGAGGCCTAGGTCTTCATTCTACTATCTTGAGTGGCCAAGATCTTGCTGCAAAACTCTATTGGTGTTGGTGCTCCTACCAATCTTAGCTCTGGGCTCGCATCTTGTCTCATAAGTACCTCCCTGGAGTTGATCCTTCAAATATCCTAAGGTTTCCTTTGGAGGGTTGTAGTTCTATGGTGTGGACTACCCTCAAGAAAGGTGCCCACTTAGTGCAACGATGCCTTTTTTGGATTTGTAATAGAGGCTTTGAGGCTCTATTCTAGAGTGATTCTTGGAATGGTAACCCTCCTCTTTTGATCTCTCATTTGCACCTGCAGGCTCTCTGTGTTTCTTTCCTTCTTGATGGCTGGGATAAGGTGGCTCATTACAAGGAGGCCTAGAATCTAGGCCTCAGTGTTGGTTATAGATGGAAGAATTCTTCTGATTGGCTACCAGGTGGCTCAGCACGGGATTGGATGGAGCTTATCAGATTCTTGCCTCTAGGGACTGTAGCTCTTTGTAGGAACCCAACATTCTAGCTTGGGGAGGTGCTTCTTCTAGTAATTATTCTATCTCTTCAGGGTACTTTGAGCTTTCTAGGCTATTGTTTGGCCATGTTGAGGTGCATTGGTGGAAGCAAGTCTGGAACTCTCTCTCTTGGCCCAAGTGTCAATTTTTTCTTTGGTTGGTGGTTCACAATTGCTGCCCTACTTGGGATAATATTTGTAAGTGTGGATTCCATGACCCCTCAATCTATGTGTTATGCTGTGATGGTGAGGATTCAGTTTCACACCTCTTCTTTCAATGCTCCTTTATTAAGAAAATTTGGCACTTTTGGTGGTTTGCATGGGGTTGCCCGTGCTGGCATGTTTCTTCTTTGTCTGAGTTTTGGGTTAGATTGGGGAAATTGCCTTCTAAGTACTCTTTTCTATAGGGTGATTGGGATATTGGCCCTTCCTTCATTCTTTGGCATGTGTGGCTGGAAAGAAATAGGAGAATCTTTCAGGACATTAAGTTTGGAGTCCTGCACTTGTGGGGGAAAATTATTCATTCCCTCCATGAGATTGTTTTGGAAAAGTTTGAGGGTATGGGTGGTTTGGATCCTGGAGATGTGGATATTTTCGCTCACCTCTCCTTTCCTCTACATGGTAGGGCTCCTCTATTTTCTACCCACCACTTTGGTTGTAGAGCTAGTCAGCACTCTCAGCGGGTTAATCATGAGGGGCATTGGACTCCTCCTTTGCCTAGAATTACTAAAATCAACACTAATGGATCCTCTTGAGGGAATCTTGGTCCTACTATCATTGGGGGAGTTGGTTGCAATAGTTTTGGGGATGTCCAGTTTCTTTTTTCTATTCACAAAGAATTTCATACCAACAATCTCATGGAGGCCCTCGCCATCCTAGTGGCTATGGAGCATTGTTTTTTGCATGGTTGATGTAGGATTATCTATGAAGCCAATTTAAAAATTATTGTGAATTTACTTAATCAACAAGATCTCTTTGATGTATGTTGGTATTTGACTTTGGTTATTAATCAAATTATTTAGTTATGCAGGTCTCTTGACTCTGTCACTTTTACATATATCCCACATGAGTGGAATGGTGTTGCTGACTGCCTAGCTAAATGGGCTTCTGAGCAGGGGCAAGGCTGGAATATTGTGGACCAGAGGCTCCTTCCCCCTGATTTATCTCATAAGTTGGATCAACTTTTTTTTCAGGATTTGGATCTTTAGAGCTCTTTGTTGTATTTTTCTTTTGGCTTTCAATAAATTTTTACCCCTCTTTTAGTCAAAACATTCATTTTGGAAAAAAATGTTTTAGATCAATCTTGAATGTTACTAAGTTTTTCTAGACAAGCCCAATAAATTAGAACTTTGTATCACTAGAATGATCAGTAAAATTCATTTTGGGACCAAAAAAAATTAGAATAATCTTGGATGTTAATAGGTTTCTCCAAAGAAACCCCAATTAAAAATGTCAAACTAAGAAGAAAAAGGAAATGGGTATCAAATCATTAATACACACCTCCATTCAACCACAAGAGAAGGGGCTTGGATTGGGCATCCTCGATTGCTTCAATAATCTAGTAGAAGAGAGCTCTACCTGCTTCTTTGACCACAATCATGTACCCTGAATATTGGGAAAATTTTACATTTGAAGGATGCCTAGGTAAACCCTCTATTCTATCATTCATATGCTCATTTTTCCAATCCCATTCTTCCTCTACTGGAATGAATACTGCGATGTGCAATAAAAACACAATAAAAACACTTCCCACATAAAATATATGTTCATATCCTAATACACATGGTAACACGGTACATGAAAATGGTAAACCCTAAGTGCCAACTGTATGAATCCCTGCAAAAAAATGACCTTTGTAATCATGCATTCTATGGTGTTGAAGGGATTCGCAATCACCTGGAATACAAATCAGAGCTCGCCAAAATGATTGCCACATAAAATATGTGTAAAAATGAACAACTTAGGCACCTCAAAAAATTATAGATAAAGGTTCTATGCAGTGTAAATCCTAAAGGATAATTCTTCTTTGGCATTTCACACAATGGTGCTAAGGGAAGTTGAACTCATATCTTTGGGCGATGCTAAATTATGATGAAATTCTCATAACATTTTAAGTGGGTAAAGAATGGGATAGCATAGAATCTAGTCATATTGTGCCTTGAACCATAAGGTCATATATTTTAGGAAAAGAGTGAGTCATAAAGAAGGTAATACAACTTAAATCGAGCCATTCTGTAGTAGCTCTAGAGGGTTGTGATGAGTTTTCATTTAGCCTCCCCTAATGAGCTATCCAAAGGCCACACATGCTTCACCATTGATTTCAACTGCTCTGATTCAAATAAGAAAAAAACTACCTTGGATTTCTTCATTCCCAAACCTAGGATAATGTCTACCAAATATGCTACGTGAGAAGTGAGAAAACACCAGAATGAAGGCCACTATGGTTGGAAAGGGGTGTGAGAAAAGAGTTCTCACCCATTTATGTTTCTATTTCTTGGTCAACTCCAATGCCTCTACACCATACCATGAATTCACACAGCAAGAAGAAGAGGTAGAGCATGTCTACGCTCATCACTTGTTTGTTCAGATATGCTTCCCAATTCCTAACCATTTCATAGAAAGTAAGGAAAAAAAATTGGATGGTCTAAATTGTTGCAATGGTCATCCACCCTTCTCTACATCTTGCATCTGTCTATCTTCAATCAGAGCTTTGTCCATTTCATAATGAAAATTCCTACAACATAATAATGTTGAGACAAGTCATAAGCTATTTTAAGATGCTAGGCATGAATGTTTCCACTACTATTCTTAAGAGTTATTTGAAGAGGTTACAAGTAATTTTTTTTTGTCAATAGTAGTTACCATTTTTTTTGAATAGTTTAAACTTTATTCTTTCCAACTTAAAATGATAACAATATGGTTAATGAGTTGTTGGCTAACAAATTTGTCTCCGTTGCTTGTATTATTTCAAAAATGACTCTATCTCCCTATCCTAGAAATAAATAGTTAAACAAGTTCTGTAAGTGTAATATGATCACTTCCCTCTAAATTTTACCTTAGGTACAACTCCCTGTAAGATATTTAATGAATTAAATAATCTAATAAGTGCTTGTGCTTTTAAACAGAAAGCACATAAGGACACTCAAATCATTCTTAGATGATGACCATGAGTAAATTTCAAAAGTTCACAACATAAACATAGAGGAACACACTCATCTATGATGAAAGATTCTACAATATTTTAACAACTAAATAAAATCAACTGATAACTAATAAATATCTACTCATTCTGAAATAGTAAAGATTGATATATGGGGTGAATTAAAAAATTCTCATAGGAAAATTCATTCGATGAACTCAAACTCACAGATCTAAATTACTTTCATATATTCATAAAGTTGTTATTGCATCACAGACAAAAACATCCAGTTTACAAACTTGCAAAATATCAAAGCTAAGTTTTTATCTCCTCCAAAGACCAAAAAAGGGGCCTAACTACTAATTTCTAAACCGTTTAATAGTTTCAACCTATGCTATATATAGTCTTTTTGCAACAACCACAAAGGTCTCCTTGAAAACCCAACCTCTTGGTTAAATAGTTATAAAATTAAAGAATGTCTCTAGGACACGTGTCCCTAGAGTTTTCTAAAAACAAGAGTCAAGTAACTAAATATCTAGGTCAGACTCCTATTCAAAATCACAATCATCCTCTTGTGTATCTCCACATGTGACCTTCCACTCCTTATATGATTGCATGAATTCTTTGATGAATGGAAGGTTGGGAACTTTCATGTTGAAGATCTGCATCTTGCACGCCTCCTTCTCCCACTTTAATTTCACCATCCTATCACCATGCTTGGGAATTTTATCAATACAGAGGTATTACATTGACTCTATCCATGCTAAATAGGTTAAATATGCTTCCTTCTATTGCCAGTTGTCTTGATTACTTGCATGGTATTTTCAAATGCTTTCACCACATTACTTACATCCTATTCTCACCCCTCAACTTGTTGTACATGAGAAGAGACAATGAACTTTTTGTCATTGGTCAAATTCCTCTATCTTTCCTTTACTTCTTCTTCCCAACCCTTTACTTCAGATATAACTGTTCTAAGTATGATAATTTTCCAACTGATGTTCCTTTTCAACACAAAAAGGAGGGGTTCATCTAAAAATTTGAAGGACTTCTTGGCGAGGAACTTAGGAAATCTATATCCTTCAACCTCTAAGAACTGAGTCATTGCAGTGACCCATTTTTGTTCCTCTTTTTTCCACACTTGCACTTGCGTATGCATTTATCCGATGAGGGTTTCCATGTCCTGATATATGAATCAAGATTCCTTAATGAATTTTCTTCCTTCACTTATAACTCCATCAATCCATTCATTTGTGGCATTAATTAACACTTTCCCCCGTTGAAACTATCTCAACAACTTTTTACTTTCAGGGGATGTGGGATCAAATGTCTGTGGAGCTTGAGCTAATGGAATTGAACTAAAATTATAGAAAATGTGTATGAACTAAGCAATGGCCTTGACAGTCTATTTCAAGTCCCTCTTGTCTTTTCTCTCCTTCCATGAGAAAAGTAACATTTTCTAAGCAGAATCCTTGAAATGATGATTATCGACCGCTCAATCCATGAATCCCAAATCGACTTTAGCTATCTCAAAGTCTTCAGTTGTAGGATCCTATTCCTCATCCTTGGGTTTGCATGTAGCCACTTCAGAAACCCACCTTCCAATATTAAGATATGCAAACATCCTTGTGGTAGTCTTCATCTTCTTATCCCTTATATTTTTCTCTGTATACTTTTTCACCATGTCTTTAATAGGAACTAAAATTGGCACCAGACTGAATTTTCTATTAACCTTTGTTCTTAGCAGTGTAACAATGGGTGCATCCTTCTCTTCAAGGGATTTCATAGGGTTAGTCATGATATAAAGGGATGAATCATCTATCTCAAAAAGATCACTGTTCAATTGATCTTCATATTCAATCTAATGATCAATATTTTGTTCCTTTTATTTATCTAGGTCTACAATAACCACCTTTGCATTGGCCATTTTGTCTCACTTCTGGGATCTAGTTCAAGTATGTGTGAACCATCATCTTCTACTCCTTCTACATTCATTTTTATTCGAAGAGATATAATTTGGACTATCCACAATCTACTGTGCTCTCTTTTCACAACATCTATTTAATTAGAGCAGTCCTCCCAATAGTCCTCCATATGTGGTATAGGAAGAAAATGAGGCATCAATCTAAAATTTTGGTTGGCAAAACCTTTGTTATCAAAACCCTTCCTTTCAGAATAATACTTGAAACTAAAGCTGCAGAGGTCACTGCTTATACTGACTGCATCTTCAATTGAATTACTTGAAAAATTATCCAGCTTGATAGGGAAAACATCTTCTCACTTTTCTTTGGGAAGGAATCTCTTCAAAACTACATAAATCTTCCTATAGATCTCAGCAAAAATAAAAAAATTGAAGGAATACCTTGGAAGTTCCATGGGCTCATCCTCAAAACCTCCAACCTATATATAGGTGAAATGGGAGTATTTAATATAGAACCTCCCGTACACTTGTACCAGTTTCTGAGCTTCCTTTTTCATCTTCTTGTTTGAAAAATAGGCCATTTCAAAACATAAATTACCCATGAACACATCATGCACCTTCCTGGAATTTTCTAATGCGTTTCTTTTTTGTAGTGTGGGATAATAGTCAAAGATAGAAATATCTTTAGTCCAGGGTTCACGTGGAATTACCATTAATTCTCTACTATATGCAAGGAAATACATGAGATATAAGGACATGAAGAAGTCATTACCATTCCATTGAGACATCTTAAGCTATTCTCTCATTGATTCTACAATCAATTCACCCCAGTCCAAAAATTGTTTATCCTTCCAAAATAACTTGAACATAAAAATACATCCACTTAGAAAACAAAAGGCTTCCGAAGAACCCCTAATTCTATGCATCAACACCATAATGTCATGAACATATAGATTCATGCGATCTTTGTTGAGGCATTTTGGTAACCAAGAATCTCCTCTTTGGGGTTGTAGTAACCAATTTTTAGCTGTGGAAGTCTCGTGTCTCTCTATATCTTCGTTAAACTTAACCATTGATTGGGTAGGGGAAAACTCAGTGAAGGCCTGGTCAGCAATTTGGAGGGTAGAGACCACAAGTTCTCTATTGAATAAAATCATAACACCGCCATCTCTCTTCTTTATGTACCCTGATCTACTATCTTACCCTTTTATGCTTATTGAATTAAATCAGGGCATATGATGGCTAGGGGAAACGCAACAACCTATATCAAACCACTGCTAAGAATTTCTTAAACAAAAGGCTTCGCTACTTGGGTTTCCATTCTCTCTTTTAGCTCATCTAAATCAACATCCTTCAAACTGGTATCAATTATCATAGGACCATCACATACCAATCTAGAAACATTTCCAAAGAAATGGAAAGAAAACTTCATAATACCTTAATTTCAACTCTTAAACAGACCAGGTACTGCTAAATCTTTCAAAAAAAGCTTCAAAATATTAATGAGGGTTTCCAAAACTCATATTTCACATGTAGAAGCTTCAAACAATTCCTTGAGCTCAATTGTTCTTACCTTCGCCACTTCACCTTGAAAATATGACTATTTGCAACTATTCTATTAAAGATCTTAAATAACAAGGAAAATAAAATCCCAAACCTTAATTGCAATATCTAACGCAAGTGGGGAAAAGATATTGATTTGACATTCCCATGCTGCAACTCATTAATTCCTATTACACAAATTTTGAGAACTCTCCAAATCATGATTGCCTAGATCTTGCCAGATCATCACCCGACATCACCCTATGTCACCCTATTAATTACAAATCTTCCTCAACAACTGTAACTTATAGACTGTTGTATGACCTACTTTTCTATGATTCTCGAGGGATCTGTTTGAACCTCATTGAACCGAAATGATTTTTTTTCAATATAGTTCTTGATGGTTCATTTAAGTTCAATTCTCCAACATATTTGCTTGAGTTGTAACTTTATATTTATGAGTGTTGGAAAAAATTCAACGACTGCCAAAAACCCCTGAAATGCAGAGGACCACCGTGAATCCATTCAAACCTTTATGAACTAAGTTCAACATGGTTTTCTTGAGTGCAAGATACTTAATTTCTTTCCTTTCCTATATTTAAAAACAATCCGCACATAAATTTACATGGTATGTCAACCTATATCTTTTCAAGAACTTTCCAGAATCTCTTTGAACTACTTTGAACTTCTTTAAACATAGTTCAAAGTATTTCAAACTGGTTCATAGTAGATAAAATCATAAGGAAAATTGACCTTTCTTAAGTACAAGAACTTTTGACCATATTGGATGCAACTGAATTTGAAGACAAAATGGATTGACAAACACAAACATGGCTAAGGAACAACGAGACTTGATTTGCATTCTTGAAAATGTGACACCGACTGAAAGAGTTTTTCTTTATAAAATTTAAAATATGGCAACTCTAAAATATTAACTAACATGAGCTCTAGCTGGGGACTGCATTTTTACCTCAATGTAGAGAACTAATAACTTTGGTTACACAAAGCCTAAAGGGAAATAGAAAAGATACAAACCAAAATAGAAATAGAAAGAAAAAAAAATCTAATATGTACAAAAGCATCACTTCAAAGGATATTAGAACTTGTAGAGTTTCAAGTCTTGCACATTGTAAGAAAATGGTAAGACTGTCTCATCTGGGTATGCCAAGTGAAAAGCATTTCTTCCCAAATCCTCCTGTATGTTGAAGGGTCCTTTCCACAAGGACACAAAGTTCCTATGAGCACCTCTTGGCTCTTTCCTTTTATCCCATGACAATACCTCATCACCCTTCAGGAACTTACGAGGTCTTTCTTTCATATCAAAGATCTGCTTGAATTTTGATTGATGCTCTATGATTTGATCCACCAGTTTGTCTCTTTCTTCTTTCAACTTATTCAGGTACATAACCCTCTTCTCCAAACAATTCTGGAAAAATTGACCCTCAATGACTGTTTGTAACTTTGTAGCAGACAAATCTAGTGGAAAAGATACTTGTGCGCCTAAACCATACACGAGTTCAAAAGGGGAAATTTTGATTGCTCTTTTGGGGGTGATTCTGTCCACCCATAGGGATTCGTACAATTTCTTATGCCAATTAATGTCGCTATCATCTACCAATTTCTTCTTGATGACAATCAAGTTTTTGTTACTCGACTTTGCCTGTCTGTTTCCCTGTGGGAAATAATCAAAGGAATGTACCAAAGAAATACTATGGCCATAAGAAAACATAATTAGTTCTTTAGATGAGAAGTAGGTTGCATTGTCGGTGACTATCTTGTGTGGGACTTCTTATCTCACTAGAATGTAATTTTTTAGGAAGTCACAGACTCTTTGGAAATTAGCTTTCTTTGTGGGGATAGTCTCTACCCATTTTGTGAAGTAGTCGGTTGCAATCAAAATGTACATGTGTCCATCACTAGAATGAGGGTTAAAGACCTTATGAAATCCAAACCCCATTGCTTAAAGGGTTCATCCATCACAACTGGCCTGAAGGGAAACACTGCAAGTTGTGGCTTCCTATAAATAACTGATATTTTTCACAATTTCTAAGATATGAGTAGGCATCCTTGAACATGCATGGCCAGTAGAAATAACTTTAAAGTATCTTAAAAGATGTGAATGCTAAAAATAAATGCCCTCCACACACTTCTTCATGAAAAGTCTTCAATAGTTTCTTTTGTTGGTCCCCATCAACACACCTCAAGAACATTCCATCAATACCCTTTTTATACAAGACACCTTGTGAAATCACATACTTCCCTGCCTTTAGAATCAGATTGCGCCTTTTTTTAGGTGTAATGTGTTTTGGACAATCCCTGTATGTAAGATAATATGTCACATCACAAAACCAGTAATCTTTTAAACTTACCAGTTACACATAAGGAAATTCTCTTTTTGCTTCCTCTGCGTCTTCTACATTTTCAACTATGAGTTTACATAACCCACGTTTGCAAACTAGCTTAGTAAGTTTGATTTTCAGGTCATACTCTTGTATCTAGGTTACCTAGTGTCATGCTCAAAAGTTGGGCGAAAATACAACAACAATTTTTTTTAAAGACTTAAAGTTATCTACGCTGCACATGTACATGTCTCAAAAATTGGCTAGCTAGGTAAAGTGTTACAGTTGCAGATATAGGTTGGGAACCCTAAATAGGTTCAAGGGGCATCATGACCAACATTGAATTGGTCAATATCCCACTAGGATGATTAAAATCACTAGTTTTTTAACTAACATACGTGTTTCCGGTAGATAATGGTATGATTAAGTTTGACTGTAATTAGACAACTATGTGGTTGTGACGTAAACACCCCTTAATAAAATACTATAACATTCTCCTGGTTTAATAATTCCAAAAAGGTTATGTACGAACTAGTGTTATAGAAGCATCGTTAATAATTTAATTAATAATATCCCCACTTAAATAAACCAGTTTTTAAAAGATCACTAAAGATAATTACATTAATATTTAAATCTCATAAGATTGATTATTTAATTATAACAATAATATGAATGTCTAAATAATGATCTATTTAATAAATTTAGCCAATTAATCTTAAAGAATAATCTTATTTAATCATACCGACCGAATCCATCTCGATATAATTTAAATCTATTTATTCCTAACAACAAGTTAACTTAAAAGAAACAAGTGCCACGTAGTGGCCTGCACTTGCCGTAATTAGTTATAATTTTATATGTAAATTTAATTTTATTATAAATATTATATATATTTTAATTAATAATTATTTAATAAAAGTAAAATTATTATAGATTAAAAATTAAATAAGAAATTTTGTATAAAATATAAAAAATATAATAAATTATGTTTGTATGTATTATAATTTCATTTGTATCGTTATAATTCTAAAAAAATAATATAGTAAATTTATTTAAAATATATAATAGTTATATATTATAAATAACTAAATTTTTTAATGAAAATAAGTAATATCTCATAAATATACTATATTGTAAATTAAAAGACCATTTTAAAATGATATATGAATTATATATTATCAAACTATGGTAACTATCCGAAATTTTTTTTTTGGGAAGTCTCCGAAAAAAGGGGTCCTATAAGACCAAATCGATTGAACCAATCATAATTGAAATAAGTAATTTATAGAATATATTTAATTCATAAATAAATATTTAAACTTTACAAATAGTTGAAAAGAAAAAAAATAATGATTTATGATTGGTTCATTGGTGTGAAACTAATTCACTATTCGTGGACAACTGAATGCAATAGTATATTGCCTACGGCAAGTACAATAATATTTAACTAATCGATTTAAAATTTAAATACTAACCCATTTATTACCCTTTATTACATTTATAATTTAATTTAAAACATTTAAATTAAAACAATAATATCCATACTAACAAATAGTTAATTTCTAATCCTTTTTAATTAAGAAAATACTAAACTTCAATTTAATATTTAATTAAATGCTAATCTTTTCAATTAAAGAAATGACTAGAAGTTTCTATACTAAAGTAAAACAAAACAACTATATGCCTGATCATATAAACTTTTAAAATCCATTCATTTGAAAAGATATTATTAAATTTTAAATAAACTAACCTAAAATCCTTATGGTTTTTTTAAAAACCTATAAGATAACTAAATCTCATATGTATTTTTTATGCCATCTCTTGTTTATTTTTATTTCTTTTATAAATTCCTCTATGTATATTATATTTTATTATATTCTTTTGTGATGCAGGGCTTAGGGTTTCAAAATGGTGAATACCGTATAGGGAAGGAGCGACACGGTTTATTTTGAACCCCCATATGGGGAGGAGGAAGTTAAAAAATCAGGCACATTAAGGGGCGGTAACAGTGAGTTGGGCGACAATGGAAATTAGTAGAGGTGGAGGAAGAGTGTCGCACTAGCGTGACAAGCACTCTCAGTGGTGGTACCACTATAGGCTAGGGGCCGAGGCTGCGGCCTGGGCGAGCACCCCGCCAGGAACCGCCATAGGGAGACCAACTCCCTTCGTAAGGGAAGGATGTGGGTGAGGGGGTGACTTCCCCCCATGATCCAGGGCATGCACAACCCTGTTTCTTTTTAAGTTTATTTTTTTTTATAAAAGAAAATATTTTTTAAAAACGCTGATGTAAAAAGTAAAATGTCAATTACTTCTCTTTTTTTTTATATACGTTAGGTTTTATAAAATGATTATATATATATATATAAATAAATAAATAAATAAATATATATATATATATATATATATATATATATATATATAATTTTACTGCAATAATCTGCTTGGAAAAAACAATTTGTTTAATAAATTGTTTTGATATAAAATTATAATAGTAAATATATATGTTTTGATTAAGTAAAAATAGGCTTTTGAAGGACCCCTAGGACCAGAAGCATAAATGAATGAACAAAAACTACCAAAATACAGGAGGCTGCGACTAAAGAAACAAAACAGGACAACGCAAAAAAAAAACATGACAACAGAAAATGACAGCTAGATACTTTTGATCAGGTCCTCAGCCTGGAACACCATTATCTAGATCTGATCAGTAGAATCCTTCAGTTTTTCCATCTCCTTATCTTATTTAGTATCAATATTCCTTGTGCTCGCCTGTGTGCGCTTACCAGGTCTCGTAGCCTCCTTTAGATTCTTCACCTCCTTCTCTACTTTAATCTGCTCAATATTTTACACCAGGATCTTGGCATGACCATAATAGGCTTTGAGGCTGCACAAGCTCTGCTCCCCAATCTTCCTCATAGAATCTTCAATTTTCTCCATTCTGTTATGAAAAATGAAAAGCCTACCCTCATAATCCCCATCAGTAACCCTGACCTCCAACTCTTTCAAGATTTTTCTAGATTAAAAACCTTATCAACTAGAGCAAGATAAGCATCCACATTTCTGACCACATCCCTCATTTCCTAAAGGCACTGAACAACCAATTTTTCTCATATTGACATCTTTTTGAGGAGGTTGATATCACACACCATAGTACGCATTTGGGCTTTGAGCATGCCGACATTATCCATAAGCTTTCCCAGGGTGCAGGAGAAATCCACAAGGCACTTTTTACCCTTACTCACCTTGCTATCCCCACTTTTCTCCTTGTTAGTCTCCTTGTCAATAGTCACCTTAGTCCCAAGACCATCTTTGTCAATTCTTCCCATAATATCACCCATAATCTGGCTGGCTTCTTTCAGGTTATCCTTCTCCATCTGCAGAGTGTTCTGGTCTTCACCCAGATTTCCTAAATCCCCATCCAAATGCTTATCTTCCCCAATTTCGTCACCAATATTTTCCTCATTTCTCTTCCTCTACTCATAGTTATATTCCTCTTCAGAAGAAATGACAATATTCTTCTTACAGGGTCTTTTAGTATTCTTAGTATTTTTACTACTTCCACTAAAATCTCCTCTTTTCCTTTTACCGTTATCCTTCTCCCATGGTTCCTTATAGTCAACCTCTTCAGTATCATCATCCATTATAGAATCTTCCACAACATTCTTGCCCTATTTTTTCTTAGAAGGATACCCCTTAAATTTAGTCTTTTTGATATAATTTACCTTAGAAATCTCCTCCTCGTCATCTTCAGTTTCTTCATCATTCACTTCATCATTCTTGTCCCCTTCAGTCTCATCTTCATCCCTAACTCTACCCTTAAGGAAGGGTTTTTCCACCTTTTTATTTTTTAGGAGGTCGAACACCAAAAGCATTAAACCCTAATGCGCGGCATGGTCCCCTTGAGGATCCTTTTGTATAATTTTAATAGTAAAATCCAAAGAGCTTAATAGATAGAAAGGAAAATTAACTTTCTCATCATTTCTAAAATGGTTAAGCAACATAAAATGGTGGCCATAAGCTCTCATAAATCTACCATCAAGCGTAATGTAGTTAATAATAGCATACAAGACAAACCTCCATGACCAAGATATACACTTCGGGTTGTGGCAGGAAGTATCCTCTTTAACCAACCTCTTTTTTTTTTTTTTTCATCTTCCTATCTGGGAACCTCTCCAAATACTTATCTGATACACTCCTATCTCTGTAGAATTTCAGCCCCTCCATACTCATACCGGTAGCTTCAACAATGATATCCTCTATAACCTCCATATACTGGTTACCCACTAACACCTTGCCATTCTTCCAAGTTTTGAAGAACTACTTAGACACTGCATAGTTTCTACCATGCAACCTATCCATAAAACTTGAACCATTACCCTTCTTCAGAATCCCCCATACCACCTTATTTTTTTTTCATTCCTTACAATTCACGTGTTCAAATCTTTTCTTACTGCTACCCATTTTGCCACTCTAGTTTTCCTTCACACTGTCTTTGATAAGCCTCATTCTATGATCTAAACACTTCTCTTGCAATACCTAGAATCCGTGTGAAATAAAGAGACAAGTCATATAATCTTCCTTCGCATCAAAAAAGGAATAATGAAACATCACTTTGCAATAAAAAATATTCATTAAAAAAGCACTTAAAAACTCCTTCCTTCTTTATGAGTGGTCATTATTGATTAATGATTGTACCTCAAAAGACAAATCATCAATGTCATCCCATTTCATCATCAAATCAACCTTACAGGCCACATTGGCATCCCAGTCGGCAACAACATTAGTCTCTCTATAGTTGTGTGTGATGACACAATCCTCAAAAGATTTGATAAGGTAATTATCCTTATGCATAACATTATGTATAGTCCATGAAGGGGTGAAATCATTATTTAAACATTTTATAATTTTTAAAGAGTCACCTTCAAGCCATAATTTTTTGCATCCCTTCTCCTTAGCTAGAAGAAAACCATAGAGAGAAGCATTAGCCTCCACAACATGATTGGATTGAGCACCAATAGGAATCTCTCTCACCCCTTTACAAAAACCATTCTCATCTCTGATAACAACACCACATCCAGCCACTCTCGGGTTACCTTTAGAAGCCCCATCAAAGTTAACTTTCATCAAGCCATAGGGAGGAGAATCCCATCTCGCTTCATTACTCAATGACTCCTTACAATAATTCATATTCCCTTTAATCTTCCAGTTCTCAAAGATAGTAATATACCCATCCTCTAAAGGTTCAATCAAATTACCATTCAAGTAAAGATTTTCCAACATAGCTCTTTTGATCTTATGAAAAACCACCTTATCATTTGAGGCCTTATTACAAAACACTCTATCATTTTTTTCTTTCCAAACACCCAAACAGATGTAAGGTAATATGAGTTTCCAAACATAAGCCACAATATCATTTTTTGAAGGCGACACCCAAGAAGAAAAAAAGATCTGCAAGTCCTCTGGGAAGATCCAATCCATATTCAGCAAATTTAAGCATTTTTACCATATTTTGCTCACATATGGCCAATGAATAAACATATGGTTAACAAAATCCTCGTCCTATTTGCAAAGATAACACATATTAGCCATAGTAATTCCCCTTCTTCTCAAGTTATCAATAGTTAGGATCTTGTTTTGGAGCGTAATCCAAAAGAAAACATTGATCTTAGGAGTAAGGCCCTTAATCCAAGCATTGACCCAATAGGCACAATATTATTCTCATATTCTTGATAGTAGAAAGAAGAGATAGAAAAAGTTCCATTAGCATACTTCTAGATAAGATTATTCTCTTCCTTAATTAAAGTATCTGAATTCAAAAGTTTATTAAGATTGCTGAGGGACTGATTTATAATAGATAAATCAACCCAATGATCACGCTCCCAATAGTCATCCACTTTGAGACCAATCCTCAATTTACATTGGTCCATAAAAATATTCTACTCAAGATTCTCCCTTAAGAGATGATCCATGAGCCAATCTTCATCCCAAAACTGGACATTCCTGCCATCCCAAACTTTCCATTTGACCCCCTTCCTTATAACCTATTTATTTCTCAAGACATTTCTCCATATAAAGGACCCTCTAGGGAAGGCATCATAATTAAGAAAAATTTGCATAGAAGGGTACTCCTTGTTAAATTCATTCTTCCATATAGAATTCCATTCTCCCTTAGAGTTGTAAAATCTCCAAATAAGTTTAGCTAGGAGATGGTCATTAAGACTTCTAATTCTTCACAATCCTAATCCCCCCTTTCTAATCGGTCTACAAACCTTCTCCCATGAAATAAGGGCCATCATTTTTTTTCTTTTCCAACCTTGTCCGTAAGAATTTTTTTGAATTTTTTCAATAGCCTCACCATACTTTCTGGGAATTTTGAAGATACTGAGAGCATACAGAGGTAAGCTTTGCAAAGAAGACCTCAAAACCTAAATCTTTCCAGCCCGACTCAATAAAGTTCCCTTCCAACTGGCAATTTTCTATGAAATCTATCAACCAAAGAGCTCAAAAAGGAATCAGGAAGCTCTAAACAAAGAGGGAGACCTAAATAGGTTCCAGGTAAATACTCCATCTCGCATCCCAATATCTTCTTAATTCTCAATTGTCTTTGTTCAGGACATTGAAAAATAAGACCAAACTTTTCCCCCAATTGATAAGCAGTCCATAAGCTATCCCATAGTTGTCCAAGGCCTTCTTAATGTTTTTAGAATTTCTTACATAGGCCCCCCCATCAAAATAGAATCATCAGCAAATTGCTGGTGAGAACAAACCTGATTTTCCGAAGAAGGATACAACCCCTTAAACTCACTTTTCTGGACCATCTTCTCAATGTATCTTCCCAGGAATTCAACCATGATAACAAAGAGGACATGAGATAAGGGATCACCCTTCCTCAAACCCCTAGAGGATTTAAAAAATGGGTAGGAGAGCTATTAACCAAGATAGAAAAAGTGACAAAGGAAATGAGACGAAGAATAAGTTCCATACATTTATAATTAAAACCAAAGGTATGAAGCACTTTTTTTAGAAAATCCCAGTCCACCCTATCATAAGCTTTGGAGAAATATAGTGTTAGAATAAATACCTCCTTTTTGGATGTGACAAGAGAATGAACATTTTCATGGACATAAATAATGGATTCAAGAATCTGCCTACCTAAAACAAACCCATTTTGCTACCAGGAAATAAGAGAAGGAAAAAAGAGAGAATCCTCGAGGTCAACACTTTTGATATTATCTTATAGGATGAGTTACATAAAATTATCAGTCTGAAATGATCCATCTTATCAACCCCTTTTTTCTTAGGGATAAGAGTAATGAACGTTCCATTAAGATCTTTCAAAATTTTCTTGGA
Organism: Thuja plicata; assembly: GCA_018584345.1. Taxonomy (NCBI): domain Eukaryota; kingdom Viridiplantae; phylum Streptophyta; class Pinopsida; order Cupressales; family Cupressaceae; genus Thuja; species Thuja plicata. The sequence goes on along the minus strand of MU226068.1, from coordinate 11,481,578 downwards.
CCCAAAAAAATTCCTTCACAGCATGAGTGGCATCCTTCTCAATGACATGCCAAAAAATACGAAAGAAAAACATAGGGAATCCATCAGGGCTAGGGGATTTTTCCCCTTCAAAGGGAAAAATAGCCCTTTTTATTTCTTCATTAGAGGGGATAACAGTGAGAAGGGCATTCTGATCCTCATTCAGGATAGAGGGAATACAATCCAAGAACTCCCTTTGAGCTTCCTTATCCAAATTCTGATCCTGTTTGATTAAATCTTGGAAAATTTTTTTAGCCTCCATCCTAATAGAGTCTTCATCTTCAGAACTAGTTCCATTAATAACCAACTTAGAAATTCTATTCGTCATCCTATGCTTAAGAATAGTCATGAAAAAGTATTTAGAATTCCAATCCCCTTCTTTCAAAAAGACCTTTTGAGATCTCTGTCTCCGGAAAGTCTCCTCTTTAGAGATGATATCATGATACTCTACTAAATTCTCATTTTCCTTTTCTCTAGATATCTTATCATACCCTTCCAATTTTATAGTATCCTGAATATCCTTTAATTCCATACTAATTTGAGTCTTAGAGGAAAAGATATTACCAAAAGTTTCCTTATTCCATCATTTAATATTTTCCTTAACCCGCTCATTTTTTTTAGCAAGAATGAACATAGTTGTCCCTTCAATCCCAACCTTCCACCATTCCTCCATTTTCTGACCTATTTGTGGATGTAAAGTCCACATATTTTCAAACCTAAAAGGAAAATTCATTTTCATATATATAGGATTAGAAAAAAATTAATTGGGTTATGATCGGATCCTTCCCTCACATGGCCAGATAACGAGAAAAAATAATGTAAAAACCAATCATTACTAACCAAAGCTCTGTAAAGTATAACCTGAATCAAATCCTTTCCACTTCTTCTATTAGTCCAGGTATAGTTAATTCCCTACATTTCAACATCATGGAGGGCATGTTCATCAATTAAGTTCATCAAATCCATTCTACTATCTATGTTCGATTGACTTCCCCCCATTTTTTCATTTTCTTTCAAGGGCGTATTGAAATCTCCCATGACAATCCATCCTTCAGAAACAAAACTTCTTCTTAGTTGAGATAAATTGTTCCAAAAAACCTTTCTCCTAGCTTTGGTATTAGGAGTATAGATGTTGGTAAGCACCCAAGAAGTTCCATCCTTATAGTGACTAAATCTGATACAGAACTAATTATTTCCCTGATAAATAACACACCCTTTAATATTATCACAGTTCCAAAGGGTAGCAATAACCCTTGAAGCCCACTCAGAATCACCCCCATATATTTTACCATTTCTAAAAAACTTTAAACTTTAAACTTTAAACTTTCTCTTTAGGTATCTTTGTCTCTTGAATAAAAAAATATCAAGATTATTATCTCTAATCATATTCCTAACCAAATCTTTCTTATGAGGATAATTTAATCCCCTTGTATTCCAAGAGATTATCTTCATACCTTAATAAAGGGGCTTGTCTCTAGGATGGTCTTCTAGCTTCCATCTGCTATATTCTTGTTGGCCTCCATTTCTCTCTTTCTTTGATTAGATGGTCTTCCTGGGGAAGGTTGTACCCCTCCCACATCCCCAATTTAGTACTCCTTATGTTTCTAGTAGGAAAATTATTCTTATTATTATTATTCTTAGATTTTATAGCATTCATGGAGGCTAGAGATCCATCATCTTTCCCCCATAAAGCCCGATCAATCACATCAACATCCCCCTATTCTAGAGTTTGAATATCAGATAAAGTACTCCTCACCACCTCTGGAGAGCTCTATGAGACATATGATAGACCTTGGCCCACAAATATGCATTGTTGAGCGTCTTGAAACTCACTAACATCCATCATGCTATCTTTCTGTAGAGATGATCCATATTCCTTGTTCTGCTCAGGCATACCTAACCCCACATCCTTTACCAAGCTCAATCTTGAGGTGACCTTCAAATCCTCCTTTTTATTACTCTCATCCTCCTTATCAAGGGTGTCTTTAACTATCAGCTCATGGGTACTTACATTTTCCCCCTGTGTTTCTTCCATAAACCCATTCCTCATTTCCCTACATAGATCTTGCTGGGATACATTACTATCCTCATTACCACCCTTAATATTAATTCTATTCTCTTGATTTTCTACAAGATCCAAATTCTTAGAGTCACACCCAACCTTTGTAGTAAGAGATCTCCTAGAAGAATATAACCCCTAATCTTGTTGTTTCCCAATAGGGACCCACTTCTTTAGCTTCCTCTGAACAACCTTGCTCAGGAATTTATTCACCTAATGACCAACTTTATTACAATAGAAGCAAGCAAAAGGAATTGGTTCATATTCAATCTTCTGCTCCTAGGAATCCAAATTAGATTGAATAGTAATAGCACTAGGGATATCAAAATCCTGAACAAACCCAACAAAAATTCTTGCATACATTAATCTTCTCCTAGAAGCCGTAACAAGGTCAATAGATAACAGCTCACCAAAGGAGCCAACAATCCCCGCAAAAACATCCTCCACCCAATATTCCAAAGGAAATCTAGGAGGTTAAATCCATACCGGGGCCTGGATCACTGACTCATCCTATGAAATGAGATTAGGGTGTCATTTTTGAAGAATCAAAGTGTTTCTACCTATCATCTAGGGCCCATCACATAAAATATTTCCATGATCCTCTTTGCAGGAAAATAAAATGGATAGACATCCCTTAGTCATGGATACCACATCAACTTGTCCTTTTAAAAACCATTTCCTCTTAACATAAGCATGAACCACCTCAATGTTCAGCCTGACACCCAAAAATCTGCCCACAAGAGAATTTTCCATTCTAGCAATATTGGAATCAATGATTTGGTCTTGGACAAAAATGGAAAAAATACCTTGATCTGGATTCAAAATGTTCTTAACCAGCGGTAACGTTGACTTACCCGTGGGTTTAACACCAAAAAGGGATGACCACTTTTTTGCACCAACCTATCGAGGACCCGAAGAGTCAAAATTTCTGGCCCCCCCACTTGGGTCCCTAGGTGCTAGACCAGCATTGGGATCCTTACCTTGCTCCTCATTTCCCTCAGTCTCACCAGGAATCCTACATGCATCAGAAGGACACGCTTTTGCCCCTGCAACATCATTATCACCCAAATTCAAATCTGAATTTTGAATTGGGCAAATCCTGCTCCCTGCTCCTCCTCCTCCTCCTCCTCTCCCTCTCCATCCTCTTCCTTCCATTCTTTATAAATATATATGTTACCACATATATATATATATATATATATATATATACTATTATATTTATATATAAATACTATCATCTCTTGAGTGATTTAATACTATTTTCTTTCTTTCATGTATTAATAATATTAAGCATATATATTTATAACAATAAATAAATAAATAAATAAATGAATATATATATATATATATATATATATATATATATATATATATATATATATTTAAAGATATAAAAAGGACCATTATTGTCTTATCTTATCAAACATATATTTTAATCAAAGGGAGAAAATAAAAATAAATGACTTAGTCTTTTTCTATTGTAACAAAAATATGTTATTTTGAGCACCAATTTATTCTAACTTTAAAAGGAAGATAGTCATTTAGATTCTCTAAGGTTTTAATATAACTTGAAATAAACTCATAAATTTTTTTTCACTATAATGTAACAAAATTTCCTATTTTTTTTAATACAACAATAATCCATAGAATCTTATGAATAACAATATTGCAAGAAATAGGATGAAAGTTTTCCATGTTAATCATTTAATAAATAATTCAATTATAACTTTTACAACTTGTTTTTCTTTTCTCAAAATATAAAGATACAAATTTTTACATCATGGTTTGGAACAAAACCAACCACATGGGTAGAACACAATACCACCAAGTAGTGTATCCAACACAAATCCAACGAAAGGCTCTGCTTGAGATCCAAGCTGCTACATGCATAGAATAATAGGTTGATGATGGAGGCTCACCTCCCAACATAGGCCTTTACAAGGCCACCCCCGAGCTTGGGGAACCATGAATGAACACAAGACAAAAAAACCCATAAAAAAATACCCATTCCTAGGGCTATACAAAGGTCTCCAAAAGACCATTCATAGTGGGGTGAAAGTGTACTATGTACCTAGGAGGAGAAGCCATGCATATAGTAAGAAACAAATTCCACACATGGGCTCAAAACCTCTTCTAACATCCCTTCTCCTCAAAAAGAAGAACTATGGTTTCCAACCATTGATACTCCTAAGAGTTATTTTGTTTTCATTATTTTTGTCAAAGTCATATTGATCATATGAGTCAGTCTCTGAAAGGAAAAGGAGTTGATAAAGTCATTCATTAAAGAGAAAATAGACAATCGGCAAAGAAAATAAAGTTAAGCATTGAGCAGAGACAAGTACTGAGCAGTGACAGTTATCGAGAAAGTTAGTTACCAAGCACTATTAGTTACCGAGTAGAGATAGTTACCGAGCCGAGAGCACTATCTCATCGAGAAATAACAAAGCATGTTACCGAGCATCACAGAGCTGACATAACTATTCAATGCAGATACAATATTGAATCTAGACACCAAGCACAAAATATTTTACAGAATCCAAGGTGAGCATTAGTTAGAACATTGGGATTATAAAAACCTGATTGCACATGATCACAAGGAAGCTTCACTGATAAAAATTAAGAGGAATAATGTATTGGGAATGAAACCAACCGTGCACCGCTTAACCTACACCATTGAAGGAGAAAGACCTAGAATTTTTCCACCACCTAAATATCATATAAAATTTTAGAGTGTGAAGAACATAACTAGAGAGTGTGTGTGCTAGTGTGTATGAGTGTGTAAGAGAGCAAGATAGAAAGTATGAGACAATGGCAGAGAAAGATTTGAACCAAGTACATAGCAGTTATAGAAGAACAATGAAAATGAATAAGTTTGATGTTTACAAGTGTAGTATGAGGTAATAAATCATTAAGCATATAAAGTATGAATAACATTTGATTGATGAATTTTCACATACATTTTGTATTGAGTTTTATTGTATTGAGAGGAGTGCAAATCATGGTGAAGGATTATGGGTGCCATCCCCACCGCATTTTTTTTTCACGTGAGATGTGTTTCTATGTTTTGAGTTATATGCTTTATAATGTTTATCTACAATATATTCAGTTTAGTAAATGTTCATAGTAGATGTTAAATTTTTTTGCAGTATTGATTCACCCCTCCCCTCTCAATACTTATCTTTCCATAGTTTAATCCAACAATTGGTATCAGAGCTAGACTCTTGAAATAAAGGTTTAACCACTTGAGAGTAAAATATTATAACCATGAAAATTTATAGGCAAGCTAAGAAGATTGAGAGTCTTGAGTTTGAGTTTGAAAGTGCACAAGAGGTGATAAATGATCTAAGAAGAAAATTAGAAAAATCACTAAGGGTGAGAAATCACATATGTAATGAATCAAATTCCTCACAGGAATGTGTTGATGTGCTTGAGATTGTATGTGAAGGAAGTCTAAATGATGAATCTAATACAACTATTGGAGACCTAATGGAAAATAATGATGCACTTACCGAGAAGTTGACCCTAATAAAGAAAGACCAAGAAGCACAAGGAATTAGAATGGGTGAGATAATTGAATCAAAAGGAAAAGTTGAAGATGCACAGAGGATTGAAAAAGAAGACAAAAGGAAAGATGAGATAAGACTAACTAAAAAAGACAATGAGATCACGAGAACGACCCAAACTCACTATGCTATGACTGCTCAATTAGTGAATGCAAATCAAGAGGTAACTAGAAAGGAATTTGAGAATCAAATACTAAATTCTCAGATTTGAAGATTGAATAGTGAAATGAAAGAAAAAAAAGATGCCAATGAAGTACTAAAAAGAAGTGAAGACACATTAAGGACATTGGATAAAAAAATTTGAAGTCATAATCAGAGACAATACTGGACTTGGATTCACTAAATACAACACTATTGAGAAAGGAGAGTCCTCTAACTAACCTGAAAAACAAGATACTGCATCCTGACCAAAGTCAAAGAAGCCCACTTACTAATACTGTGGGAAATCTAGACATACAACCAATGTGTGCAGGAGAAAAAGAGGTAAATCACCAAGCATTCCAAAGTTTTATGGTTACTATTATTATTGCAATAAATATGGATATCAAGCATTTGAATGTAGATCTAAGGTTACTAACAACTCATGAAAGCCAAAGTTTGATGGCTACTACAACAATTGCAAAAGATTTGGTCATAAATCTGAAGATTGTAGGTCACAAAGAAGGAATGATAGATGGGTCCCTAAATGTTAGAATACACCAATCAACCAATAAGGCACATCTATACCATGGGACTACAACACAAGGATTTCCTATGCAACATGTGGGAGACATGGACATATTGCAAAAAATTGCATGTTGATGCATGGTAGAAACAATAAGACAACATTGAGAAATCCTGGCATGGAATGATTTCATTGTCAAAAGGTAGATCACCTAGCCAAAGACTACAGGTACTGAGGTGAAACTCCAACCAAGGAAGATACAACTGACAAAGAGAAATTAAATGTTGAAGATGTGAGAAACCAGATGAACATAACATGGAAAAAGAAAACCTTAGATTATGGAACATCTTTTGGAATAGTTTAAGGCACCAAATCCTCTGAGTTGGGTGCACCTAATTCCACCTAATCAGTGAAAGGTATGTGTAGGAACTGAAAAACTAAATTTCAAATCTTAAATCGGTTCCTAGAATTTGTATAGAGATCCATATAAGAATATTAAAATGCATTTGGATAGATGTTGTGAAGTATGTATTCCATGTTTAATCGGTAAATTAAAATTATATATTACATCTAGTAAAAAGGAAGCAAAGTATGGTAATTGGTAAAAAGTAGTCGGTGTCAACATTTATTACCATTATTATAGCCGTTGGAAACCCTAATCAAGAAAAATATATATATAGACCACTTTTCTATCATTTTAACCTATCGTTTCCAAAGAGCATTTGAGCAAGCTCAGAGTTGAGCCATTTACAAGCATTCAAGAAATTTTTTAGGTAATTATGAAACTAATATAAGGTCATTTGAGAATATCTAAGTGATTATTGGTGTTAACCTATCTGTGAAGCATGAACCGAGTTATAAAGAAAAAAACCCCATTTCATACAAGCATTGATAAATCTAATAGTAATGGCACCTAAGGTTCATAACCTCATTCTTTTTGAGACGGTTGATCCTTTCAAACCTAAGTACAAACTTCCACCCACAAAGGTAGCCAAATGATACATGATGGGAGATCTCTCATCTATTCCTGCAAGGGGTATATTAATCAAATACATTTGTAGTTTTATCCACTGCAAGATCAAAGAGATATGTGAAGCATAAATTGATAAATCATTCTAGAGTTTATACATGAATGGAAAACTGAAGGATGATCAAATCCATTTGGAAACCAAAGGTGTAAATCAAACCCTACATCTACCAAGAGTCTTCAAGACCAATTAGATCAGGATGGTACTAATCTGAGTTCATGATCAACTCATGTGGCTAGATAAACCAGTCAAAATTACAAAAGATTTTTTACACATAGTGACTGGATACCCAATTGGTGATAGACCAAAGGCTAAAAAGAAAATGGATAAGAACAAGCTCTTTGAATTTAAAAAAGCACAATGGGATGGGAGAGGTCTCATAATTTCAACTATTGAGTACCCCAAGATAAGTTTTTCATGTAATACTATATCTTACTGAGTCTTCCAGTCCTCCCAAGTTGATAGTGTACCATGTGGAGCCATAGATATTGCATATAAGATTGTTAAGAAAGGTATGAAGATTGCTATATGTGAAATATTATTGAAGTATCTTGATGAAAATATGAATACCATAAGGAAATGCAAGACCGACACACTTAAGTTTGGATCTTTACTGGTATGTACATTTTTCTATTTCCAGAACTTCTTTCCATATGTTGGGAATGTGATATGGAATGCAGAGAAGCTAGTTATATATCAGATACTTGAGCTTAGGAGATAATTTAGACATGGTGATGAATGACTATTTTTCAAAGTTTCAAACAAGAATGCATAAAAGATTCAGGATTCCACCTCAGTTAGTGGAGAAATATTAGGATACTATATGTTTTGAGATAGATATAGATACTTGCATTATTAAGGTTGTTGAGCATAGGTCTATATGGTTGAATCCAATGGGATATGAGATAGACATTGAAATTATTTTACAACAAATTGAAACCTTGCTAACTAAACCTATTGACAAAAGAGAAAAGTGTTATGGAACTTATGAGGAAGTGAAGGAAAACATCAAACAAGGTATTTTGATGCCTAAAGTTATAAGAAAATCAAGTAAAATGATTGCTGATATGTCTAAGATTCTTGGAGTAGAAGATGATGTACAACCCTTTAATGAAAATGATAAGAAACTACAAGTGATGAAGGCATCACCGAGCATAAAAGGTACAAGTGTTAGGATTAGCTAATACTGAGAGGGGGGGGGTGAATCAACATTACAAAACTTATTAAAACTTTTCAACCAATTAAACATTAACCATATACTTGAAGAAATGAAAAGAATATAAAAAAATAACACAATACTCATAACACCATAATTGTTTAGTCGAGGAAACCCTGGCCAAGGGAAAACCCCGGTGGGGATGGTACCCATAAGCATGCACTAAAGTATAGTGTCCCTATTAGGAGCTGAATATTACATAGTACATTTCCTTGTTAAAGGAATTACAACCATGTTAAAGGTATACAACACCCTGTTAGGGGCCAAATGAGCTTACAACTCTTACAATGTAGTTCTATTACAAAATGTTCTCAGTAATGAACCAAAACAAGCATCTCTAATGCTTAGATAGTTATTGTCATAGCTCATCAATGATCTCTATCATCCTCTACTCTATAATTCACATGTCATATCATCTATCCAATCATCTCACATACATCCATATATTCGCTCAACAAAAATTTCTCCATATATCTATCTTATCTCTTAACTATGTCGGCTCTCTTAACCAAATATCACATAGTTGACTCTCAATAAAAAATAAATTTAATAAAAAAAATATCAAATGCAAAGTTGGAAATCTTACATAATAAAATTTTAGGTTATCAAAAACCATAATCCAACTCTGATTTCCTGGAGTCCATGTCATACTCTCTGAATCATCACTTCTATCCAACTGCTCTGTATCACTGTTCTGCTGCTGTCTGCCTATCTTCAAATCTCTCTAACTTAATGTAAAATTTACAAAAACAAAATAAATATTAGGTGGAGGTCACATATACCTCATACTATCTTCCTCTAATCTCACTTTCCCTAATTCATCGATCTCAATCTTCGATACCCAAAATACCCTTGTAACTCTGCTTCTGTACTTAGTCAATTTTAGAGTCTTCAAAACTCAACTTCATAGGAATCAATCTATAACCCAGATGTGTTTCCATAAATGAAAACCAAAAAGTGGCTCTCACCATGAAAAATAGATTAGTTTCCAACAATCTTTCCCTTTGGCATTGATGGAAACACTTAACAAAAAAATGACTAAGTGTTCCAACAAAACTGTCTTTCCTTCTCTATTTTTTTTCTCTTTTCTTTTATACATTTTCTCCTTTTCCTTATTCATTTTTATCTTCTTTATTCTCCCTTTCATTTTTCTTCTCTTCTCCCCCTTTGACAACAATGAAAAAGCTGCATACAAAGTAATAAAATCAGTGCTTGCTCACTATTTTCAGAACATTTTGAAAGGAATCTTCCAAGATCTTCACTTATGTACCCCATGACTTCAGTAATAGTTGACTAACATGAATTAGTCCAATCAATGCAAATGATGTAGTCTCTTCTTCTTTCAACTTTGTAGGCATAGATTTAGTCAATGCATCTACTATCTTCTCCATGTCTGATAGGTGTGCTTCAATTATGGATAGCTTAGGAGTAACTAAACTCTTCACCAAATTGAATCTAGTCAATACTCTCCTTTTCTCATTATCCAATACATCTAGTTTTGCCAAAATTGTAGTTACTTCCTTGTCCAATTCTGTTACAGATTGTGAAGAGGTCTCACAACTATCCATCATATTATTCAAAGTTTCCCTTTCCTTGGCAATGACGTCTTCAATGTTCTAAACATGCCTAATAGGATTCAGTTAGAAACACTGAGAGGGGGGTGAATCAGTGTTTGTTACTTTATCTTTATTTCATCAATTTGAAACTTAACTTAAATAAATAAAAATTGAAGCATAACACAATAACTCATAACACAAGATATGAGTATGGGGAAACATTGATCAGAGGAAAACCCCGGTGGGAATTAGTACCCACAAATGATTGTACTAGTTTAATGAACCTGTTAGAGTTCCTTTTCCCTATTAGGAGTAGTCTTTTCAATACAAGTATAATGACCCTATTAAGAGTCTTTACAAAAAACCTATTAAAGGTGGTTGGCTCACTGCCAGAGCTCACTGCTCAATAAGATGAAGGCTACAACCTTCAGGTGATAGATATATACTATATCAAAAGATGAATTGCTATAATGAAACTGTTGTCTGATTAGTTCTGTTTATGTGCTGATGCTTTGATCTCTTGAAGACTTCTACTTCATACTGATTTCCTTATATTTTTCTTCTAAATTTTTTCTTTGCTTCTTTTTCAACAACACCGTTAATACAAAAGTGCATGTCTAGTATATATACATGCTTGAATAGATGCGACTAAAAATAAGACCTTAGTCGGCCCTAAAAAATATACACAATGCTTCAAAAAAATTTGGATTAAGCGTGTTTACATGAGTGTTTAAGACATAATTAAAAAATTATTACAATAGGCACATAGCCTTTACAAAACAAAATATTATACGCTAATCCAAAATCTGAGGTCGGCTCTATACTCTGTTTTCTGAACTGTTAGTGGCACTTAATCTTCCTGTAAATTCTTTGTACTTTCATTCCATACCATGTTTGTATAGGGTAAACACAAAAAAATATCAGAGAGATTAGGTATGAATGCACATAGTCTGACATGATTGTACGCACATGCGCTGGTGCTTTGATCAACTATATATCTCTGTATTGCTCTATTTTCTATACTTAGCCAACTTTGATCTTCAAAGTTTACTCTCAAAACTTCATATGACTTTGTTGCCATAATGAAAACACAAAATAAGTCATATACACCCTGAGTTTCAACTTGCCAACAATCTCCCCCTTTGTCATTAATGGAAAAAAAGGAACGTAGCCAAGTTACTTAAACTTTGACTTAACAACAAAAACTGTATATTATAACTTTGGCTATATAACATACTCCTTATATACATACATTACTCCCCCTTTTATATTAATGACAAAGGTGTCAAAATTTTTAAGTCTCTAGGTAGTTACTCCAAGTACACATCTAGATAAGCAATCTAAAGATTCTTGATCTCTTGCTTCCAGAATGCCTTCAATGCATCAGTAGTCTGAAGATGGGCGCATAGTGCATATGTAAGCTTCTCCATCTTTGTCAGATCCATGCAGGGTCCTTGATCATATGTGACAATGGTTGCATCTATATGTTTGATGTTCTCATTCAAAACAACTAAGGAGGGTGCAAGTGCATTTCTCAGTTGAGTCTGCTTGATCCTTATCTTGCTGATCTCCATCTTAGATTTTTCAATCTTGTCTATCTGCCCTTGATAGATATTGTTGCATATATTGATGTCTTGGGATGATGTTTCAACTGATTTGTTTATGTTATCAACCAAGATATCTGCCTCCTCAATCTTCTTGATGTACTCAGAAGTGAATTTTCCTATGTCCATGCAATTTTCTATTACTTTCCTGCCTTTTGATGCTAACTCCTTTAGAATTGTCTGACCAATCTTCAATGAGTTGAGATCTAAAGAGAAGTTTTTGACCAATTCATCCAATCTTTTCTTTTTGTACTTTTCCTCTGCAGTTCTAGTAGCTGAGTCTACTAAACTTGTGAAGTGTTCTTTGAAGCTTGTTAAGATGTTGTCGACATCATCAATTGACTAAATTTTAGCCACTTTCTTATCTGCTGGCACTAAGTCATTCAAAATGTTCACTGACTCTAGAAAGAGAGGGTTTCTCATAACTTGTTTCTCTTTGGCTTTCTCCATGGCTAATACACTGATCTTGATCAAATATTCTTCTCCCCATGCATCTAGGCTTGCTGATTCAGGGGTTAAACTTGACAACAATGACGTTGATGGTTTAATAGATGGAGTGAATATAGCATTTTGACTAGTATCCATACATTCAATTTTCACTAGGATCTCCATAATGGGTGGTTCATTAGATTGATTGTCTTCCTCATTATTCAAATCTGTTGAATCTTTAGGAGGACCTTTATCTTGTAGTAAGGAAGTATTATCAGTGCATACCTTCTCTGTCTCTTCAATGCTGACAAATGATTTTTCAAATTTGTTTATGTCATTAGCTGAAGCTGTCATGGATATCTTAACATCATTGATCACAATGGTTTCATCTGAATCTTTGCCTGTATCAAAAGGTGATGAAACTGTGGGCACTGAATCTTGTGGACCTTTCATAGGCACATTTGGAATAATTGGTTCTTTATCCTATTTGGGAGGGACTGGAGTCACTTTAGCTATAGGCATTGTTGATGGATACATGTTTCTATCCAAAAATACCTTCTCAAATTATTTTCGAGTCTCTTCACCAATCGGTTCATACTCTTTGTTCATAATATGAAGAGTTCTTGTTTTGGTTCTGAGATAAGGTTTTACCAAATCTAACAGTATTTATTTCTCATCATGTGAGAAAATAGGGAGAATAATGTCTAATGTTTCTTCTCTAATCCTCATATCTTCCTCTATTTCTTGTCTTTTCAATAGGTCTAGTATGTTTCATACTTTGTCTGGAATGACTGTCTTGAGTTCCAATACTGGCGTTTTAAACTTGATCATATGAGAGATAATCATAGAATAAATTTTTGATTATCTATCTCTTGGTACTTTTCATAGACATTTTTAATAGAGTCTATTCTTCCTTCATTAATAATAGATGTATGCACGAATGTCCTCTACATGTACGACTCCTAGCAGAGTCTTGGAGAATGCCCCTTCTACATCATCTAATACAAACTTGAATGGATGCTTCTTAAACACATATCTCTTCTTCTTAGAGATGTCAAACAATATAGGAGTAGCCATTACTTGTTACTTTCTTAAGTAGGGTTTCCATAGATTTTTAAATGACTCATCCACTAGGGTTCCGTTTCAACTTTGATTTGCCTTGCTAACCAACCAACGGTTATTTGTTGATGCTTTGATGCAAAAATCTCATGGGCTCTTTGAATGCTCAATCTCAAATGCAAAAGTGAAGATGAGAGATCTCTTTACTAACTTATATTAAAGTCACTACATTTAATGTTTATTTCTATAACGCGGTTTACATTGAGAATTTCAATCTTTGCTTTTGTCCAAATTCAAGCTATGCGTCCACACATACTTCCTCAATTCTGTTGACGGGACTTTGTGACCGGGTCTGCCAATAGGTGTAATTTGTCATCGGGTACTGGGGTACCAGCCAACTTTGTCTATAAAGGTTTTTCAGGGAAATGAGATTCCCTGGGCCTCCAAGCACGTGAGAGTCAGGTCTTGATAGTGCGGGGGCTCGGTTAGGAGATGTGACTATTTTTTGAGGGGGATAGCTAGTTATCTTCAACTCATCAACTCTGGGGATTCAAGTAAATGGGGTTTCCTCCAAGCATGCTTTCACTTAACAAATAAACTTAAAAAGATGGTGCAGAGTTAGAAGTATTTCATCTACTTACAGTTATGATAAAAAATCAAAACATCGACAATGCTCTAACACACTACACTAAATACCGAAGAAACATATAACCACTAGCTTATATCTTATCTATAGCAAAGAAAGGAGGTCATTAATCTACTTTAAGCATTAGAACAAAGGACACAAAGAACATAAAGCATAAAAATATAGTCAATGCAGAAGACAGAGTGCCAACAACATCATTGAGAAAACTACTTTGCTATTGACTGTGGACTACAAAATCATCAATTTCACCAACCCTTGGAATGAGGTCAGACTTATTATTTATACAAATCTTTTGGCATAACCCTAACCCTAACTTATTTTACATTTTTACAATAAAATACATTATCCGATGGCCGGTACTACCTGCACCACGTTACAAAAGACCTTGAGATAGAAAAGGCCTGACATGTCAGAAGAACAAGACAAGAAAGATGGAGTGGAAGAATTAGCCTTGAGAAGAGAGCCAAGAAGGAGAAAGAAGAAATCCCATCCCCCAGGGATCGAGGCTACATGCCTCATAAATAGGAAAGAGGTTCCTTGTCTCCAATGTGCCAGGTGTATCTTTGAAGTGGTGCCTTGGGAAGACCATTTGTCAGAAACCTAATGTTGAGCTGATGTGCCTTGTTGTAGTTATCCACCTTCTGACAACTCTCATTACTATCCTAAAAGTGACCGGTCGACATTGGGGTCTGAGACACGGGTCACGTGAAGAATTCAAAAATGTGGGATCTGGAACTCTGGGATCTGGGAACTTGCATTCCAAAAGAATAAAGAATACAAAATATGATGTCAGGCCAAATTCTCCTGGATCCGGAGAACTTTATTGACTTATATTTTCTCCCAAGCTTCTAACACTTGGCTAATGCTCTCCTCATCTATGCTCTAGATGCTATCCCATCTACTACTGATAGCCTTCATTGCCTCCTCAACCTTTTCAACCCTACCCTAAAATTTTCTCACCATCTTAATGGTGTTGTACAACCGAATCATGGTCTTTGACAACCGGGACAACCTGCCTTGATCAAAATCTCCGCCTGGAGGATACAAGGATTCCATCCTTTTGTCAAACTTGTCAAGGACATAATCCTCTGGGGTACATGTTAAGGTGGTGAGGGGATCAACTTGTGAAACCCTGACCTCAAATGCCAGGAATAAGCCCAAGAGATATCGGGAACCTATTAGCTTTTCCTTTAAGGTCTTAACTAGTTCCTTGCAAGCCTCAATTTTGAGGGCAAGTCTGGAGTAATAGACCTGGAGGGAATCATATGATTCTTCTCCCAAAATTCCAGACTCTATGGTGACCTCTTCGCCAATACTGTGGATCTCCTCCAACCCAGCCTTCCATTTTTCATATTTCTCTAAATCTAACTCCCATACCTAAGTAGAGCTTCTTGCGTGGCTAAGAATGAGATCTATCCTATAAAAGTTTGAGAGGGACACCGCCAGAAATTCTCTCATTGCCATTATTTGCTTGGCTGCCCACCCGTCCATTGCTTGCACCTTTTTCTTCGTCATGCACAGTGAGTCCACATCACCCTGTTCAAGCGGCAATCCAAAAGAAGGGGTTCCAGGGTGAACTTCGGCCAAGGGCCGTGTTAGTTCCACCAAAAGTGTGAGGAGATTGGCATTTGTCTCTCTATCCTCTTGCAGCTTCTACCCCTTTTTTGCATACTGGGCCTCTATAGCCTTCATAGGCTCTTTTAGCAAGTTCAATTCCCCTTGCTTGTCCCTTTTCCCCAGCTCGACCTCTATTATATTATAGTCTTCAGGCCTTGCGGCCGTTGCATCTATATTTTCTGGGGGTGTTGTGATGACCACAATGGTGCTACCTATCGGGTTGGTCTGGAGAGTATGGACCACTCATGCCCTTTTGGGCTTCTTTGTTTTGGCACTCTTGGCCATCATCTTGGCCAGTGATAGAGGAGCGCCCGTAGTCACTGCTGGAGATTTTCTTTTCTTGGTTTCTACCAGCCATTGGGGCAGCTGGGGCAGCCTGGCTACCAATTACTGTTCGTTAGGTTCCATTTCTAAATCCAGTGGTGCATTCCCTGAGTCTACATTTTCTTTGGGCTCTTTTTCCTGCTCTTTTTCTGGTTCCTTTTGCTCTTGTTCTTTTCTTATCTCCTATTCTTCGAAACCTTCTATATCTTCTGCCGCACTGGTGTCTTCTACAAAATCACCAAGAATATTTTCTCCGGTTTCCATCTCTGTATTCTCAGGGACTTCATCTTCCCTGGTGGTATCAGCAGCCTCTTCATTTTCTTCTCCCATGACCTCCTGGTCCATTGGTTGCTACTGCTCTTGGGCCTTACTGCCCTCGTCTACTTCAACATTCTCCTCCTCCATTGGGACATCCTCCATAGCTGGGTGAGGTTGCTGGCCAAAGTTTAACAAGGAAATAGCTGTTATGACCTCACCGAAAGTGCTTCGGGGCACTTGGTCACCCAAAGTTCCCAAAGGCACCTGAAGCGTGATGGTTGGAGGTATGGTTGTTCCCTGGGGTTTGGGTTCTCCTTCCATCGATGGCTCAAGTGTAGGTTTCCTTGGAAAATATGCTGTCACCTAGACCAGTATCTTTTCCTGTTCATGCCCTATTTAGGTTTCTCCCTGAGCCTCTTGATCAAATGCATCTTCTTCCTCAGGAATTCTCTTCTCTGTAGGGGCCTCTTCCTTATCCTGAGCCTCAATTTCCTTCACTACAGTATTAACACCTTGCCAGATCTCTATAACCTGCTCCATCGAGAATGTGTCATCAAAATTATCGTGTGATAGAGAGGAGTCTGAGATATCCTCAAGTTCAGGAGAATCTCAACTTACAGCCATCGGGGGCTTCTCGGGCATACCAAGGGCGACGCTGGGTGTGGGGGTCATAGCTATTTTATTTCTCCTGGTTAGAGAAGCCCCAGTATCTAGAATGCTGGAAGACTCTACCTTAGAAAAAGTTTGCCTATTGATCATTGCTGCCAATGAAGGGGGTCTCATTGAGCGAGCAGATGCCATTAGAGTAATCGGGAGACCGACAGCCACCTGCATGCTGATTTGTTGGCTAGCCAATTTTTCTGCCTCCATCTAATCATGTAGCTTTTCCATTAGGAGTGTGGGAATCTTAGGGGATGCCTTGGGCATTGGGATTCACTCCTTTTCCTTTCCTTTTCTCACACTTGCTTTAGCGGGTGTAGCAGACGAAAAAGGTTCGGTGTCGATTGAAGAAGGGATGGTCTTCTTGACCATTTCTTTCTTGCTGGTGCTTTTGGGGCATACCCAGGAAAAATCCTTGTGACTTGCTTCTATGATGGGGTGGCATACCACTTCAATTGTTAAATCCTCTGGAGTGGCCCAATCCATTAGAGGGAGGTCCAATTTGTCCAGCCCCTGTCCCTTGTATGCTGGATCTTCCAGCGGTCCACCGTCATTGAAACCCTTCAAGAAATCCTGAAGGTCTAGCACCTCCATGAGCCCTTTGCTCATTCTTGTATGTTGCCGAGCCCTGAGATCAAATCTATCCTGGAAATCCACCCAGAAGTCTTCAATGTCTTCTTCGTGAGGGGGGATGCCCTAGGTAATGCGATGACAATATTTCTGCGGGGATCATAATTCTTTTGGGCATGGTTGAATTCAACCAGCCCCAATCCTTTTAACACATTATCTACCTCCCAGGCCATGGTGAGGCTACATGTGTAGTCCCCACAAGAAAAGGGGAATGAGACATTGATGACCTTCTTTAATTTGAAGAAGGTGTGTAGATCCATCGTCTGCCTACAGAATTCTAAAAGAATAATCCTATCCTCACAATACCAGGGAAGGAGGTAGGGCTTCCCATTGAAGCCTGTCACCCTGATGTATGTATGGCACCTGAATTGAAGAAAATATTAGCCATAAGAATTGACCAATGTCATTACCACATATGAGAGGTGGTACTCGAAATCTCAGGTAAGTGTAAGAATGTTGTGGTAAATGAAGGCGTCATTTACCTGATAGAAATTCTTGAAGCTGAGCTCCCACTGCAATTGGGTATAATGATCCTAAGGTGTGACCTATCCTGGGCCATTCCTGAGTTCTCCAACTGTTCCTAGGCCCTGAAAAGTCAGCCTTTGCTATGCCAATGCCCACAACACATATGAAGTCATATAGAATTGTGAATTTTGGGCAACTGTCTTCATCTGTGTATCTACATGATTGGATATAATTGCCAGCCAGTTGAAAGTCCTGTTGTGCATTTTTATGTAGTATAATAAATAATACATCTACACTGAGAATTCTTGGGCGTGGGGCCATCCAAAGATTCTGCACAAAAATATTATGTCCGCTTGAATGGGCTCCTTGAAATCCCTGCGTGGAATTTCCAATTTCATCCTTTTATAGTCTCTCTTTGGAGACTTCAACTAATGATTATTGAGGTGTTTCTAGGAAATGATCTTGGCCTCACCAAATTCCTTTAGTGAGCTAGCCCTAGTGATGATGACGGACCCTTTGAACTGTGGAATTCCCAACCTAGAAACAAAGGTGGGGGCATCCAATGTGACAATGGTGGTGGGATATTGTAGCGGCCAGGGATCTAGATGTAAAACTAAATGAGTGGCCACATTGTACAATGCCACCAAATGCCAGACAAGCTTAGGTGATTGCACTGCGCATGGAAATTTCACGGCCTTGATGATGCTGGAGGTACCTAGGCAAGTGGCAATTTTATCCCCCTGTTCCTTTAACCTGTAAGTGGTCTGTATCAGACCTTGAAATTCAGCCCAACTCCCGGGGTGTGGATCTATTATTTCATGAACTTTGGAGTCTATCTTGGACCCTGCAATACCTCCATCTTTCAGATACTTGGAGGTTAGAGGCAACTTGGCCAACATTATTTCCATCTTTGATTTTGTGGCTGCCCGGGTAGAGGTGTTTGGTAGTTTCAAACTATCAGGAGGTGAAAAATCGTCAGACATTTTAGATTAGCTTATCAACCACCTGTAAGATTGGAAAACTGTCAGGTGATATATAAACATGAAGTAAAAACTCTAGGAGATTTCTTACTAGCCCGCACTTGTCAAGCAAACGTTAGCACCTATATCAAAAGTTTTGGAGTACCTAAAAAATGAACATTGGCTTGAGCATTCCGGAGTATGCAGACCACTAACAAGGAAAAGTAGGAGACAAGATCTCATTGGGAGTCTAGAGTCTAGACAAAGTAGCCATTGCCGAATTGACTGGCAATAAGCCATACTCTAGTGGACGTGTGCTGACACATGGAAAAATGATAGGTGACATAAAGACAGTTATGGCATTGATTAGGACAAGTGGGCTAACATAGGGCAAAATTGAATGCCAGATTAGACACATTTTAAATGTCATACATGGGAAATTAATCTCATCATTAATGCGATGAGATAGAGGAGAGAGAAAGATGCCATGGTTTGAACCAGCAAGGTGCCAAGTTCAAACCGTGGAGACCTTTTCTGGTTGAGCTCTATCTCGTGAAGGCAAAAATACGTGATAGAGCGTGAATAACTCACAAAATCTAAGGGATATACACAACACATATATACATAATATACATAAAAAATATAGGAGGGCTGAGGGCCGAAGCGTATATACATAAGATATAGGAAATATACATTATTTACAACAATATACAACAAAAATGAAATGTAGAGAAACTACCCTAAGACAAAACTAGAATGCACATAGTATACACTATCTTACATCTGCACAGAGGGTGAACAACACTCTGGCAGAGCCAACCCACCAACGGGTGGCAGACCAAACAACAAGAAATGCAGGAAAAAATAAAACAAAGCAAAGCCGAAATGAAACAAAAAAAAAGAACCAGAAACACCAATAGAGAATCTGAAGAACGACGAGGAGGAGAAGCACTAGGACTGCTCTGTAACATCTTTGACCTCCGATGCCAAGAGAAACTATCGAAGATTGATTCTTCATTACCCAATAATCTCAGAGAAACTTGCACTCAATTAGCACTCAAATCACCGATGAATTGTTCTGAAAACTCAAGTGTTTAATCGCGGTAACTGTGAAAATGATAGGTAAATCTTATTTATACCCGAGGTAAAAAATAAAGTTACCTTCTCTTTGTAAACTTCAGTATAGGCGATCCTCCGAACTACGGGCCTGAGGATTCCAAACAACCATGCCTTCTTACGAGAAGAAGATATCGTGGCAGAGAATCCCAGAGTCTGGAATTTGGCCTTTGGAAAGGAAATAGCCAACTCTGGGACCAGGTCCCAGAGACGCAAATGAAAAAAACAAAAACAAAAAAAAACCCTCCAGGAAGAAAAACCTATAGAAGGAAATAAAAGGAACAAGGACAAAGAAAACAAGGCAAAAGCCAAAAAAGAAAAAAAAAGGGGGACCCAAAATTTTGCACACAAAATGTAGGGATGGGTATGTAGGGCATAACAAATGGTGACTACCTAGGATAAATGCCTTAGCACATTTGAGGACCAAAGAATCTCTGGTTAGAAAAACCAGAATAAATCGCTACTTGAAGCATCTTGCTCGCAAGGTGTGAAATATCTATGAAAATCTATCCATACACGATTCAATCCATGATCCTTTCATCAGTTGTGAAGTGTGTGCTTTGGAAGGAAGTCAAGCTGATGACCTCTGGGAGAAGCAGAGAAGAGGCACTAAGTAAACTAAACCCAAATTCATCAATTTCACTCGCTTCTCCTGTATACCGGAGTCTCATCCCATCTTTTCTTTTGTTATTTTATTTTCCTCTGGGTGGAAGGGAAATACTTCTTTCACCATTAAGCTTGAGCTTAGCTAAATTCAATGGTGATACTTCTTTCACCCCTCTGCCCACCTTAATTTTCTGAATGGGGAAGGAAAACTCTAGACCCAAAAAAAAATCTCTAAAAATGTAGACTTGGGTCATCAACTAGTGCAACCGATCTACTCTCAGTGGGTCCGATTACTTGTTCCTTTAAATTTTTATTTTAATTGATTGCCAGACTTTCAGGTACAAATATGATGAAGAATACTCATAATTTACCACCAAAATTGAAAAATAACTTTGGAGACCAGACCAATTCCACCATGCTAACAAAAGATTCGAAGTTCATTGGCATGCCAAAGGCACCATCCTGGAGACTAGATGTTATGTGAAGCATACCAGCCTACGAAAGGGGAGAAAAACACTAGAAACCCAAAAAAACCATAAAAAAAAACTAAAAATGAAACCAAAGAGAAGGGGCGGTCCTGGAGGATGGCCAGCAAAACTATTTACAAGCAAGGTACCCCCAAACGGGGACACCGGGAAAGAAATATTTACAAGCAAGAAGATTTACATAAAATACAATTCTGGGAAAACCTGCCTTATTTGAAGTAATGTTTGAGAAACTGTCCATTGACAGGAAATGGGATGGGTTCTCTAGTCATGGTATTAAGGCAATAGGTATTTTCCCCACAGATCTCTGAGATCAAGTATGGTTTGAGCCAGAGCTGTTGGAACTTGGTGTGCTTTCCTTTCTTTTCCTAGGCTTTATGCCACAAAAGGACCAAGTCCAAGATCTAAAAGGCCTTATATTGGGCTCGTTGGTCAAACCATCATTTTACCACTACTTGGTGATGCATGAAATGTTCAAGGGCTATGTTGCATTATTTTTCCATCCACACCAGATTTAGGAGTCAAACCTCTACAATATTATCCCAGTTGTTGAATTCCTGCATAAATTGTAAAACTGGGATCTGTAAGTTAATTAAGAACACTAGATTCTGGCCATAAACCAGATGGAATGGGGATGTTCCCAAGGCAGCCTTAATTCAAATTCGATCCACCCAGAGGGTGAATCTCAGCTTTTGGTGCTAGTCCCAAGGATTCTGTTCTAGCAGGTGTTTTATCACTTCAAGTAAATTTTTGTTTGTTGATTCAGCAACACCATTCCCCTGCGGGTAATAGTTGCTGGAGAACTTCAAAGTGATCTTTTGGTCATAGGTCCATTCAAGTAGTTGTGCTAAAGAAAATTTCAGACCATTGTCACATACTATAGCAAAGGGCATTCTAAATCTCGTGATGATGTTTTCTTCAAGGAATTTGATAACCACGTCTGCCGTATTTTTTTTAAGGTATGGCTTCAGACCACCAGGTGCAGTAATCAGTTGCAGTTAGGATGTATCGGTGGTTGGTAGACAAGTTGGAGTTGATTTCCCTGATAAAGTCAAATGCCCATTGGGCAAAAGGTCCAGCTTCGAACACCGGCTATAAGGGCATAGCCGGGTTACGGTCACGATGTGCCGTGATTTGGAAAGTATGGCACTTTCATACATGATTATAGACATCTTTAAATATGCAAGGCCAATATTATCTGGCTAAAGGATTTGATAGGTGGTGGCATCAGCTGAGCTATGCCCGGTCCCAAACTGCCCGTGAAACTCTTTAATCATTTTCGCAGATTAGTCCCTGTTTATGCACTGAAGATACACCCCTTCATAATTCTTGCGGTAAAGCATGAAGTTTTTGATCATAAAATGGGATGCTTTTCATCTATAGGGTGCAACATTTGTTGGGAGGAAACCCCTCTAGACATTTATTATTTAACAATAGGTACACCAAATCGGTGTACCACGGGTCTCGAGTAATGGACTCCACGGTATATGTTTGACATTCTATGTGGGGAGTCTCTTCTGCCATCACTTGACTTAGTCCTTGGCCTCAGACTATCTTCATGGGTTACATTTCTAAATCATATTCTTGGAGGATGGCCATCCATTTCCCCCGTCTTTCACCCGATTCACTCTGCATCAGCAAAGATTTTACAGCTTGGTCCAGGATGATAGCATGCACCTTACTCCGAAGAATGTAATACCAGAATTTATTCATGGCACAAAAAAGAGTGAAGGATTTCTTTTCCAATGATGAATATCAGACTTTGGCATTCTTAAAGGGGGAGCTCATAAAAGCTATTATTCATTCTTCCCCTTTGACCTTTTGGGTCAATACCGCCGCGGTAGAATGCGGCGAAGCAAAGGAGTAAATGTAAAATGGGAGGGAGTAGTCTGGACTAGCCAAGACTGGTGCCTCCATTATTGTCTATTTAATCTAGGAAGACACCCACTTTGCTTTAGGACTCCACTCAATTTTGGTGTCTTTCTTCATCATCTCATTGAGTGGCTTCATGATTTTGGCGAATCCAGTGATGAACTGCTGAACAAAGTTGATCTTTCTAAAGAAAGATCGCATCTCTTTCTTGCTACCAAGCATTTGTAGATTTAGCAGCGCTTCAACTCTCTCAGGGTCAATGGATATACCCTTCTTAGAGATGATATGCCCAAGAAACTTCCCTTTAGTGACCCTAAATATGCACTTCTTAGGGTTGAGGGATATTCTGTACCAGCAACATCTCTTGCAGATCTGGGTGAGGTGGCCGGAATGGTCACACGTGTCCTGGGAAAAGATGGTCAAATCATCCATGTAGATGATTATGCACCAGTTCAAAAGGCTGTCAAACACAATGTCCATGGCCTTTTGAAATGTGGTCCCTGCGTTAATCAAGCTAAAGGGCATTCTCTGATATGAAAACGTCCCCCACTTGGTGGTGAACGCCATTTTGTCTCTATCTTCTTACTTAACCATGACTTGGTTATAGCTAGAGTATCCATCCAAGAAAGACATCATTTGGGATCAATTCACTATCTGCAACACCTCATCCAATGAGGGCAGAGGGTGATTATCTTTCTTAGAGGCTCTATTCAAATTTTGAAAATCCACGCAAAGGCGAATTTCACCGCTCGTCTTTCTCATAGGGACCAAATTGGTAACCAACGTAGTATGCTAGATTGGGAAGATTATCCAGGCTGACAATAATTTTTCTATCTCCTGATGAATTAGAGGCTTGATTAGCGGGTTGACTGGACGTTGCTTTTGCTAGAAAGGCTTAGCATCAAGTTTTAGTGGAATGGTATGAGTCATAATCGATGTGTCGTATGTTTTCAAATCCTCATACCCCCACACAATTACATCTATGTATTCTCGGAGAACCGCAAGAATCTTCTCCTTCTCCTTAGGGGAGTAGGAGGTACCAATGTGTATCATCTTTTCTTCACTAGGCTGGCCAATGTTTACTTTCTCAAATTTTCCTCCCTCAGAAGAGGATGATATCTTTTCCTGGCCCCAAGGGTCCTAGTCGAAGATTTGTTCAAGCGTGACCATCCCTTTCGGGATGGTGCTTGTAGGTAGGTCCATGATCCCATCATCTTTATCACCCTTCCCAGTGTCATCATTGTTAGAGTATCTATTTACCTTCACTTATTAATTAGATCATGTTGATTTAATTACTAAGTTGTCTATGTACTCTATTTTCTCTTAAGCTATCTCTTAGGTGCATATAATTAATATTTTATATTAATTATATTGCGTAACCTAACTTTTACCTTTTTATGGTTTCATTCACCTTTAAGGTTGAGATTTTGTAATTATTGTTTCATTACCTTGGAATAGAATTTGCTCTCACTCCACTGAGATTTTCTAAGTCTTTACTTCTGTCTCTCTGGTTTCCTTTCAGCAATAGGTTATTTGCATGTAGGTGATCTTGGTGATCTGTGAAGTTAGATTTCTCATTTTCTACATGGTATTAGAACTTCCTTGCTACTGCCTGGTTTGAGGTTTTTTGAAGCCGTGAGTCACAGCCAAAATCCACAGCTTCTCTAGGTCTTTTTCTTCATTTTGGAGGAGGCACTATTTTTTGGAGCACTTTGAGCCAAAATAGACTCCACCATTATGCTCAGAAGGCCCGGGAGAGTCAAAAATCATATAAAGTTTGTTGTTTTTGGTCATAGTGACCCTAGAGGAAAATTTTCTCCTTCCTAGGCCGTATGACACAAATTTTGAGAAAAAAAATCAAAAAAATTAAAAAATGGTGTTTTTTTGCACATTTTTGGGGCCTGTGCAGTGCAGCCAAGGTGCGCCACCCCTGCACCACCCTCGCACCATCCCCATGCCACCTCGACACCACTCCAGCCCAGCCTGGCCCGACCCACGCCGCCCACTGGCACCAGTGGAGTAGCCAGCAATGGAGTTGCCACCCGGGAACCACCTAGCTGCCAGCGCCAGCAACCGGCCCACCACCGTCGGACCACCGGCCCATGATAGGTGATGTCAGTAGTGATGTCACTTGCCAGTTTTTTTTTTCAAGCAGTTTTTTCAAATTTTTCTGGCAATTTGTGATTTTTCTGGTAACCAAATTTTTTTTCTGACCGACGGTCCTCTGACGGCCATATGGCCATCAAATTTTTTTCCGCAGATGGGCGATGGCCTTTTGACCGCTAAATTTTTTCCCATGTCTGGTTTTTTCTAGAGAGTTGTTTTTCAGAGGCATCGTTGGTTTTTGGCCATAACTTGAGCATACGGTGTCCATTTTTGGAAAACAAAACATCGTCAAAAAGGTGTTTCCAAGCCGGACGCAATGGTGCTAGTATTGATTTCTGATTCAGCCATTTGATCTCTCATTTTTGGTGTTGAGGTAGAGGCTTCTATTTCCTCCATCTCTGCATCTGGCATCTAGGTTTTCTTCTCATTTTTTATTCTTTCAGTAATTGTTTCTTTGCTGTACGAGGGATAGAATTATACATTGTTGGGGGTGCTTTTTCTTTCTATCATTTAAATTCAGAAATGACCCTTCTACTTCCATCTTCTTCTTCTCTCAATGTTAGACACCTCTGTGGCCCAGCTGACACTACACAATTACCACACCTGGAAAGCACACATGACCAGGATACTCATGTCACGTGGCTTATTGTCATGTCTAGATGAAAACCAACCTATCCTGTACCATCTTTTTGAGGTTATTTAACACAGGAATAAAATGGATGAAGCTATGGGCTTGATTTCACTAAACATCTCTGACAGTCTCCTTTTTCACCTGGATGGTTTTACAATTCCCAGGGCCATTTGGGGCAAGTTTTCAGATTTGTTTGGCACAGTGAATGAGTTTCGGGCACTACAGCTTGATGCAGAGCTGACCATTTTGACTCCTACCAGCTTTCCCACTAAGGAGGACTTCTTGATGAAGTTCAAATATCTGCACTTAGTCTTGCAGGGATGTGGGAGAAACAAGATAGATGATGAGTGTATCTTTTTGATACTCTCAAAGTTGAGAGGATAGTATCAGATCTTTTCTTATACTTTCTACTCCACCATGGATGCTTTGGGTACTAGACACACCATGCCTTCATTCAAGACATTCTATGATCAATTGACACAGGAACAGGCAAAGATCCAACAGATGGATGCTTCTAGCTCTTCTAGCCAAGCATTAGTTGCTGAGTCTTCACAGGGGAAACCAAAATAGAAAGCCAAACTGAAGAAAGATTTAGAAGGCAATGAGTATTCCTCCAAACTTGCATAGAAAACTAATTCCAAACCTTCAGCTAACCCTTCCAAGGGTAAATTTTCTTTCAAGTCTACTGAGTCTACCTCCAAGACTAAGAAGAAATCAGTTGAGACCTGCAGCTTTTGTGGAAAGGATGGACATCTAGTTTCTAGGTGTTGGAAAAATTTGGAGGCTTTAGAGGAAGCCATGCAGGAGCATCACATTTCAGCTCCTCAGTCCACATCCTCCCCTACAGGGAAAGGTCATGCTCTTACTACATGAGCAACGACTTCTGGGCCCACCTGAATTCTTGATTCTGGTGCCTCTCACCACATGACTCACACTTAGAAGTTGGTCACCTCACTTGCTCCCTATGCTACTTCACAGATTGCTGTTGGGAACTCATCTCATCTTTCAGTTTTGGGTTCTGGTTCTGTTGCATTAGTTGGGGGTTCCCTTCAGGATTTTCTTTTTGTCCCTGACATTTTGACAAACCTATTTTCTATCTATCAGATTTGCCACTTTGGCTCTGGTAAGATAGTTGAGTTCTCACCACATGATGTGGTTATTAAGGACTTATATGATTCTGATATGATTGTCACTACTGGGAGTGTTGACACTGCATCCCACCTATACAGATTTGATGGATTTGAGTCTTCTACTGGCATAGGTTCCTATCTTATAGCACATGCAGATTCAGTGAGTAGACTTTGGCATGAGTGTTTGGGCCATGTCAATTACAGATATCTTCAACAGATGAGCACACAGGCACTTTTTCTTGGGCTTCCACAGGTTACTTGCACTGATGGGGTTTGTCAGGGTTGTGTTATTGACAAACAACATAGAGATCCTTTTCCTCACAGATGAGCTACTTGTGCTTTGGCACCATTGGAGTTGATTTATAGTGACCTCATGTCATTTCCTACTCCTTTTTTTGGTGCCAGATATGTGCTTAATTTCATTGATGACTTCTCCAGGCGCACATGGGTGCCAGATATGTGCTTACTTTCTATTCATCGGATACACACAAATAATGGGGGGAGTATGTGAACCAAGATTTTAGGGATTTTTTCTCTGAACATGGTCTTCAACATCAGTTTTTAGTGCCCTACACCCCTCAGCAGAATGGTGTGGCTGAGAGAAAGAACATAACACTTAGGGAGATGGCTAATTGTATGATACAGTCCAGGTCCATGGATTCATCTTTTTGGGTAGAGGCAGTCAATTGTGCCAACTATATTCAAAATTAGATGCCTCACAAGGTAGTTTGACATATGACTCCTAAGGAGGCTTGGTCTCATGTCAAGCCTGATGTATCTTGATTTTGAGTTTTTGGTAGTGAAGCATGGGCATTTGTGCCAGACGCTCAGAGGAGAGCAATGGAGCGGAAGAGCTGACACCTCATTTTTTTTGGCTACTGCAAGGATGTTAAGGCATATAGGTTGTTTGAACCTACTCCTAGAGAGGTCCTATTTTGATGGGATGTCCAGTTTGATGAGCGCCTTCCTGTAGTAGATACCCTGCTTCCAGAGTCTACTTCACTTACCACTACTCCCTCATCTCTTCCAGTTTCTTTTCAGGCTGATGAGGATGATGATGATCTTGGTGATCCCCATTTACCTCCACCACAAGATCCTCCAGTGATGCCTATATGGGATCATGTTACAGTTGATGTTGCAGGATCTCTGGCTGGTGACCCTTCCACTTCCCATCGCACCCGGTCTCATATTGCAGGTTCTAGTCTTCTAAGTCATGCTATTTGTGGTGATCCTCAGACATTTATGGTAGCGAAAGGACATACTGAGTGGGACAGTGTTATGGAGGAGGATTATTCTTCTTTGATGAAGAATCACACTTTGGATCTTTGTTCTCTTCCTAAGGGAAGAAAGTTCGTGCGATGCAAGTGGTTGTATCATACTATGTTTGCTGCTGATGGTTCTATTGATAAGTGCAAGGCACATCTTGTTGCAAATGGTTTTTCATAGGTAGAGGGTATTGATTACACTGAGACATTTTCCCTTGTCACCAAGATGAACTCTATTCGCCTTATCTTATCCCTCGTAGGTTCTCAGGGTTGGCCCATTTTTGAGATGGATGTGAAGAGTGCTTTCTTGCATGGTGATCTTACTGAGGAGATTTACATGGAGCACCCTCAAGGATTTGTGTATGATTTATCGTTGGTTTGTAGACTTTGGTGTTCTTTATCTGGCCTCAAACAGGCCCCTTGGGCTTGGTATGAGAAGATGGACTCCTTTCTACTTTTTATAGGATTCACACGCTGTCATTCTAATCCTATAGTCTACATTCAGCGTCTTGAGGATGAGGTTTTGATCCATGTGCTATATGTTCATGATCTTCTCATCACAGGTAGCTCATCTTCTATGATTTAGGATGTTCAGCCCGCATTGATGGAGCAGTTTGAGATGACTGACCTTGGTTTATTACACTTCTTTCTGGGTCTGCAGATTGTTCAGTCCCCTGCTGGGATCTTTGTTTACCAGCAGAAGTATGCTCTTGATATGCTTCAACACTTTGATATGCTTGATTGCAAGCCTGCTCCCACACCTTTTCAGTTGGGTGTTACTTTGTCTACCTCTTGCACTTCACCTTCAGTAGATCCTACATTGTATCGACAGTCTGTTGGCAGTTTGTTATACCTGACACACACTTGTCCTGATCTCTCCTTTGTAGTTGGTCTAGTCTCTCGGTTCTCACATGAGCCTCATGAGAGTCATTGGAAAGCTACCAAGTGTAATTTGAGATACATTCAGTGCACACTTATGTATGGAATTCATTACACATCAGGGGCTCCTCACATTGTTGGCTTCACTAACTCAGATTGGGCTGGTGATGTTGATGATCAGAAGTCTACTTCTGGCTTTCTTTTTTTTTCTTGGCACTTTCATCTATAGAGGCTGAGTACAGAGTAGTAGTGCATGCTAGTTAGGATATTCTATGGCTTCGATAGTTGATGACTGAGTTTGGCTTTCCTCCTGATTGTCCCACTATTCTGTGGTGTGATAATTAGAGTGCTATTAACATTTCTTGCAACCCAGTGGAGCATCAATGCACTAAACACATTGAGCTTCATATGTATTTCATCAATCAGCAGATTTAGGATGGTCTTCTCTCTTTTAAGTACATTCCCACTGACATGCAAGTTGCTAACATCTTCACCAAACCTTTTGCATCTCTGCGCTATCTTTAGTTGCGTACTATGCTTGGGGTGACGAAAGTTGTCCTTAGGGGGTCTTGTTGAGGCCTTCCTTCCTTCATGTTTTTTTTTAGCATGTTTGTTTATCTATTTTTGGAGAGGGGTTTTTCCCACTGGGTTTTCTCCTTTATCTCCAGTTCATAGAGATTTCCTTGTATTGGATACTTGATCATGCCTTGTTGTCGGGACCCTCTTTTCCTGTTTTCATAGTTGTGCTAGGTTAGCTTACCTCCTGAGCTTCGCTTAAGGAGGGGTGTTTGAGTATATATTTATCTTCACTTATTAATTAGATCATGTTGATTTAATTACTAAGTTTTCTATGTACTCTATTTTCACTTAAGCTATCTCTTAGGTGCATATAATTAATATTTTATATTAATTATATTGCACAACCTAGCTTTTACCTTTTTAGGGTTTTGTTCACCTTTAAGGTTGAAATTTTGTAATTATTATTTCATTACCTTGGAATAGAATTTTCTCTCACTCCGCTAAGATTTTCCAAGTCTTTGCTTCTATCTCTTTGGTTTCCTTTCAGCAATAGGTTATTTGCATGCAGGTGATCTTGGCGATTTGTGAAGTTTGATTTCTCAACTTCTACAATCGTGGTCTCGTTCCTTCACTATCTGGTCTTCAAAAAAACTAACATTGGCCATGAAAGTCAGGATATGCTGATCATCCTCAAAAACATGAAAGTGGGTGACATTATCTAGAATGGATGGGGTGGGGACCATCTCAACGGAAAATCTCCAGATTCATGAGCCGGCCATGGGCTCGAGTGTGCTGGCAGAAACAACAAGGCTATCTGGGACATAGTTTCATCACCGGGGAATAAGATAAATGTTGAAGGCATCAAAATATTCAATAAGACTCCATGCTCGATTGCAGTATGTAGCCAGCCTTTTATCGTGACACATGCACTGACTCCAGACCTTTGAATATACTCAACTCTGAATCACCTAGGGCCTGGAGGTGAGTGATTCCTTTCCTTAATGTAAATAGGAGTCCAAGGACCAAGGCCTCGTACTTCATGACATTGTTTGTGCAGTTGAAATATAGTCTGTAGGACACAAGGAAGGACTTCCCTCGTGGGTTGATTAATTCTACTCTGGCTCCACAACCTTGTTTGGATCGGGACCCATCAAACTTAAGGGTCCATAAATCATCGCTTGTCATTTGGAGCTGGGGAGATGGAGTAGTCTTTGGATTGTTTTTGGGAGACTTAGGAGGAGTGTCCTCCTGTGCTAATTGTGTGTGGGTGAGGTCTATCTCTAGAGGGATTTGGGGTTGAGATCTCTGGAGAGATGGCATTGAAGAAGTGCTTCCAATAGGGATACTGGGCTCTAGGGAATCATGTTCATGCTCTTTATTCTGAAGGGCACCAATATGCCAGATAGCGATGGAAAGACAAGCCTCACACTCTAGCTCTGAATGCTTATGATAATGTACCTGACACCAAGTGCTAAAAAAGAGTGTAGCAGGGGTTGCTATGGCACCCTGAGAGTTAACCTCAACCCCCAACTTTCCTTCTAGGTCTTGGGTTATCTGCAAAACTATGGGATCCTCTCCCGGGGTGAAATCAAATGTTAAGATTTCAAGGGGTTGGTACATCCTGGGGGAAGTCTCAGAGAATAAGACCTTGTTAACCCTCCTAACTTTGATAAGGGCCTACTTCATCCAGGGTTCACTTTCAACCCAGATCTTGTTTGATTCTCCTTCCCAGGGGAGCCATAGGTGGGAGAAGTCGGTCGAAAAGTATCTATTTAGGGACTTAGACCAATTCTAACTTAATAACATCCCATAAATCTCTAGGATGTCCACCACTTGAATATCGACTATGCTGGCTATTCTGGGGTCCTGGATGAGTTGTATCTAGATTTTCTTTAATTCACCCACCAGTTTCATAGAATTTTTGTCCAACTCAATTACCACACCATTAGATGGGGTGGGTGAGAATTTGAGCTTCTGGCATATAGATAAGGGCATGATGTTACCTGAAGCTTTGAAATCTACTAGGCAGTTGTGTATGTTTTTGCTTTGTATATTCAGGCCTAGTAGGAATGGAGGATCTTCATTATTTCCTCGGAAGATGGCCGCATTGGCATCCTCAAAAGAGACAGTCTTGGGTGGGCAACTTACAGCTTCCGAGTTTCCTAAGAGTTTTAGAATAGAATTTTTCTGCTCGGGATAGTTTAGCAAAACCTCCATCAAGGTCATGAAGGTGGTGGTTTGTTCTAACACCTTTGTGATGTCAAACTTTCCTCCTGGGAATTGGTGGCTTCCCTCGGCCGGGTCTTTTGCTTGGTTAGAGCTAGAACCTTTTAGAGGGATAGGCCAGTCAGTTATATTGTCTCGGGGAGGAGTGTCCTTGGGAGGTGTTGGCATGTAAACTAGTCCTTTACCAACCTGGCTTCGAGTGTTGTAAGGATCCCGTGGGTTAGTGAAGGCATTGGCCTCAAAGGACCAAATCGACTTATCAAAGAATCCCTATAGTTTAGATTCTTTTTTTTCTTCTTTTGGTGGATCCGAAGAAGACAGTCTCACAGGTGAATGCACTGTGAGTTGGCTCTTGCATAGGAGGTTCTGGGGGAGTAGGGTCAGGCAATTGTTGCCTGTCCAGCTAGGAAATTATGATGACCTTCTCTAGCATGGCATAGTTTACCTCGTTGTGGGAGCCTATGTCATGCAATCTACACCAATTAGTCATGGGCTGGAAGTCTACGAATGGCATGAAATGGGATGGTCCAGCGCCATTCTGATTGGCATTTTGGTTCGGAGGTGGACCTTCAGTGTTTGTGTTGTTGTTCCATTTTTTTTGGTTGGGCCGAGGCCCATTGTTGAAATTTCTTTCCCCGAAATTATTGTTTCATTGGCCGGAGAAAATATTCCCTCTCTAGGAATTGGAATTTTGGGGTGCGTAGGACCCTACCTTCAGTTGACCCATGTCCATAGTTAGGGTAGACAGCATTCGCCAGAGGGATTCAACTTTGACGATCAACTGAGTGTTTACATCACAGTGTGACAATTGTTGTTGTTGGTTCCTTGGGAAGGAAACAACGTTTGCCAGAGTTGAGGGTGGTAGTCCTCCAGCCACAGACAACTGAAAGAAGGGCAATCTGGGTGGTTGTGTCTATGGTTGTTGTGTTTGCTATGGTTGGTTCCAAGGGAAAGATTCTAGACCTGGTATTGTCTGAGTCTACGATGGATATATGTATTGGGCCTACTAGTTAATTGGCGGTGGTGGGGGAGTCATGGCCATCATGGGGGCACCCATTGCCAGATTGGGGTTATATCCCCTAGTGTAAGGAGTTCCACCGGGGATCATGTTAAATGAGGTGCTCTGCCTAATCCCACCTAGGAATTTGTTGAGGCTGTGGGACAACTCTAAGGCTAGGTTGTAGAATTTTTCTAGAGTATCTCAATCGCCCGGGATGGTAGTTCTCCAATGAAGAGTGGCAATGAAGGGATCCATTATGTTGAGATAGGTTTGTATGGTCACTTCTGTGGATGGGATGAAGGGGCCCGTGCATCACCTCAGGGCATGTTGGAACTAGTGATTGAATGCTGTGAGTGGTTCATTTGGTTCCTTCTTGATGGAAATGAACTAGCTATGGGACCAATTTGGGTCCATGTGTACGTGGAAGGTGGCTAAGAAGGCATCTTCCATGTGCTGCCAACTGTTGCTGGAGTTGGTGAGAAGATTGAGGTACCAGTTCAATTCATTTTGTCCCAGGGACAGAGGGAACATCTAGGTCACAACGTCTTGATGTTGGATCTGGTGTCTATTCATGGCATCTTTGTATGCCTGTAGATTATCTTTTGTGGTTCGTGAGCCTAAGTGCTCATATTGGGGATAGATCTTTTTAGGGTGTAGGGGTAGATCATTGGCTGCACCCAAAAAAGTTCCCATTGGGGACCCAATATTTCCAAAATAAGCAACCATTGGGGGAGTTGGATTTTGATTAGGTTGAGCGTTAATCCCTGGGATTTTATGGGGGGCTTGGGTATTATGTGGTATGCTTGATCCCTAGACAATGGTGGCTGGTTTGATTTTTGGGGTCCGTTTCTTTCAAGCAGGGGGCTCAAGTTCCACAAACCTTTTGAGATTGGGGGCTGATCTAAGGAGCTGTCTTTCAAATCTCACTAGGGAGAAAGACCCAATCCCACTAAAGGATTGACTCCTAAAACTATGGCTTAGGGAACCCTTGGGTAGTGTAAAATCTAAATCATAAGAGGGGGACAAGTTCATGCCCTCCTTCTAGCGCCAGTTTCTATTGACGGGACTTTGTGACCGGGTCTGCCAACAGGTGTAAGTTGTCACCAGGTACCAGAGTACCAGCCAACTTTTCTTGTAAAGGTTGTCTAGGGAAATGAGATTCCCTAGGCCTCCAAGCATGTGAGAGTTGGGTCTTGACAGTGTGGGGGCTCGGTTGGGAGATGTGACTATTTTTTGAGGGGGATAGCTGGTTATCTTCAACTCGTCAACTCTGGGGATTTAGGTAAATGGGGTTTCCTCCATGCATGCTTTCACTTAACAAATAAGATTAAAAAGATGGTGCAAAGCTAGAAGTATTTCATCTACTTATAGTTATTCTAACCATTCAAAACATCAACAATGCTCTAACACACTACACTAAATACTGAAGAAACATATAACCACCAGCTTATATTTTATCAGTAGCGAAGAAAGGAGGTCATTAATCTACTTTAAGCATTATAAAAAAGCACATAAAGCATAAAAATACCGTTAACCTAGAAGACAAATTTCCAACAACATCATTGAGAGAACCCTTCCTTCTTCATAAACATCCTTCCAGCAAGAACTGGTGCGTGGTACAATGATGACTCCCAGGGAGCATTGAGCTCTACAACTAGGAAATGAGAAAACTACTTTTCTATTGACTGTGGACTGCAAAATCATAAATTTCATCGACCCTTGAAATGAGGTCAGACTTATTATTTATACACATCTTTTGGCATAACCCTAACCCTAACTTATTTTACATTTTTACAATAAAATACATTATTCAGTGGCTGGTACTACCTGCACCACGTTACAAAAGACCTTGAGACAGAAAAGGCCTGACATGTCAGAAGAACAAGACAAGAAAGATGGAGTGGAAGAATCAGCCTTGAGAAGAGAGCCAAGAAGGAGAAAGAAGAAATCTAATCCCCTAGGGATTGAGGTTACATGCCTCATAAATGGGAAAGTGGTGCCCTATCTCCGATGTGCCAGGTGTATCTCTGAAGCGGTGCCTTGGGAAGACCATCTGTCAGAAACCTCCTGTCGAGATGATGTGCCTTGTTGTAGTCATCCACCTTCTAAAAAAATCTCATTACTGTCCTGAAAGTGATCGGTCGGCATTGGGGTTTGAGACATGGGTCACGTGAAGAATTCAAAAATGTGGGATCTAGAACTCTGGGATCCGGGAACTTGCATTCCAAAAGAATAAAGAATACAAAATATGATGTCAGGCCAAATTCTCCCAGATCTGGAGAACTTTATTGACTTATATTTTCTCCAAAGCATCTAACACTTGGCTAATGCTCTCCTCATCTATGCTTCAAATGCTATCCCATCTGCTATGGACAACCTCCATTGCCTCCTCAACCTCTCTAGCCCCGCCCTAGAATTTTCTCACCATCTTAATGGTGTCATGCAAACAAATCATGGTCTTTGAAAACTGGGACAACCTACCTTGATCAAAATCTTTGCCTGATGGATACAGGGATTCCATCCTTTCATCAAAATCTCCAAGGACATAATCCTCCAGGGTACATGTTTCGGTGGTGAGGGGATAAACTTGTGAAACCATGACCATGAATGCCTAGAATAAGCCCAAGGGGTATCGGGTACCTGCTAGCTTTTCCTTTATGGTCTTAACCAGTTCCTTACAAGCCTCAATTTTGAGGGAAAGTCTAGAGTACTAGACCTAGAGGGAATCATATGACTCTTCTCCCAAAATGCTGGACTCTATGGCGACCTCTTCGTCAATACTACGGATCTCCTCCAACCCGACCTTCTATTTTTCATATTTCTCTAAATCTAACTCCCATAGCTGAGCAGAGCTTCTTGCATGGCTAAGGATGAGATCTATCCTATAAAAGTTTGTGAGGGATTCTGCTAGAAATGATCTCATCACCGTTATTTTCTCGGTTTCTCACCTGTCCACTGCTTGCACCTTTTTCTTCATCATGTGCAGTGAGTCCACATCGCCCTGTGCAAGTGACAATCCAGAAAAAAGGGTTCCGGGGTGAACTTCGGCCAAGGGCCATGTTAGTTCTGCCAGAAGTGCAAGGAGATTGACATTCATCTCTCTTTCCTCTAGCAGCTTCTGCCCCTATTTTTCATATCGAGCCTCTATAGCCTTGGTAGCCTCTTTTAGCAAGTTCAATTCCCCTTGCTTGTCTCTTTTCCCTAGCTTGACCTCTATTATATTATAGTCTTCAAGCCTTGTGGCCATTGCATCTATATTTTCTGAGGGTGTTGCGATGATCGCAATGGTGCTACATGTCGGGTTGGTCTAGAGAGTATGGACCACTTGTGCCCTTTTGGGCTTCTTTGTTTCGGCACTCTTGGCCATCATCTCAGCCAGTGATAGAGGAGCACCCGTAGTCATCGCTAGAGCTTTTCTTTTCTTGGTTTCTACGAGCCATTGGGGTGGCTGGGGTAGCCTGGCTGCCAATTCCTATTCATTAGGGTCCATTTCTAAATCTGGCGGTGCATTCCCTAAGTCTACATTTTCTTTGGGCTCTTTTTCTTGCTCCTGTTCCGGTTCCTTTTTCTCTTGTTATTTTCTTATCTCCTATTCTCCAGAACCTTCTATATCTTCTGCCACGCTGGTGTTTTCTACAAAATCACTCAAAATATTTTCTCTGGTTTCCATCTCTGTATTCTCAGTGACTTCATCTTCCCTGGTGGTATCAACAGCCTCTTCATTTTCTTCTCCTAGGACATCCTAGTCCATTGGTTGCTGCTGCTCTTGGGCCTTACTAGCCTCATCTACTTGAACATTCTCCTCCTCCATTGGGACATCCTCCAGAGGTGGGTGAGGTTGCTGGCCAAAGTTTAACAAGGTGGCAGCTGTTATGACCTCACTGAAAGTACTTCGGGGCACTTGGTCACCTGAAGTTCCCAAAGGCACTTGGAGCATGATGGTTGGAGGTATGATTTTTCCCTAGGGTCTGGGTTCTACCTAAAGTTCCCAAAGGCACTTGGAGCATGATGGTTGGAGGTATGATTTTTCCCTAGGGTCCGGGTTCTCCTTCCATAAATGGCTCAAGTGTAGGTTGCCTTGGCAAATCTACGGTCACCTAGACTAGTATCCTTTCCTGTTCATGCCCTATTTGGGTTTCTCCCTGAGCCTCTTGCTTGGATGCATCTTCTTCCTTAGGAATTCTCTTCTCTGTAGGGGCCTCTTCTTTATCCTGAGCCTTGATTTCCTTCACTTTAGTATTAACGCCTTGCTGGATCTCCAAAAGCTCCTCCATTGAGAATGTGTGATCAAAATCGTCATGTGGCGGAGAGGAGTCTAAGATATCCTCAAGTTTGGGAGAATCTGAACTTACATCCACCAGGGGCTTCTCGGGCATACCAAGGGCGGTGCTTGGTGTGGGGGTCACAGCTATTTTCTTTCTCCTAGTTTGAGAAGCCCCAGTGTCCAGAATGCTGGAAGACTCTGCCTCAACAAAAATTTGCCTATTCAACATTGCTGCCAATGAAGGGGGTCCCGTCAAGTAGGCAGATGCCATTGGAGTAATCGGGAGACTGGTAGCCACATGCATAATGATTTGTTGGCTGGCCAATTTTTCTGCCTCCATTTGATCATGTAGCTTTTCCATTAGGAGTGTGGGAATCTAAGGGGATGCCTTGGGCACCGAGACTGCCTCCTTTTCCTTTCCTTTGCTCACACTTGCTTCAGCGGGTGTGGCAGATGAAGAAGGTCTGGCGCTGACTGAAGAAGGGATGGCCTTCTTGACTGCTGCTTTCTTGTGGGTGCTTTTGGGGCATACCCAGGAAAAATACTTGTGACTTGCTTCTATGATGGGGTGGCATACCCCTTCAATTATTAAATCCTCCAGAGTGTCCCAATCCACTAGAAGGAGGTCCAATTTGTCCAGCCCCTGTCCCTTGTACGCTAGATCTTCCAGCGGTCTGCCATCATTGATACCCTTTGGGAAAGTCTAAAGTTCTAGCACCTCCATGAGCCCTTTTCTCATTCTCGTATGTTTCTAGGCCCTGAGATCAAAGTTGTCCTGGCAATCCACCCAGAAGTCTTCAATGTCTTCTTTGTGCAGGGGGATGCCCTAGGTAATGCGACGATAATCTTTCTGCGGGGATCATAATTCTTCTGGGCATGGTTGAATTTAACTAGTCCCAATCCTTTTAACTCATTGTCTACCTCCTGGGCCGTTGCAAGGCTGCATGTGTAATCCCAGCAAGAAAAGGGGAATATGACATTGACGACCTTCTTCAATGTGAAGAAGGCATGCAGATCCATCATCTACATGTATAATTCTAAAAGAATAATCTTATCCCCGCAATACTGGGAAAGGAGGTAGGGCTTCCCATTGAAGCCCCTCACCCTGATGTATGTATGACTCCCAAATTGAATAAAATATTGGCCATAAGAATTGACTAGTGTCATTGCCGCCTGTGAGAGGCGGTACCCAAAATCTCGGGTAAGTGTAAGAATGTTGTGGTAAATGAAGGTGTCATTTACCCGGAAGAAATTCTCAAAGCTGAGCTCCCACTACAATTGGGGATAATGATCCTAAGGTATGACCTATCCCAGGCCATTCCTGAGTTCTCCAACTGTTCCTAGGCCCTAAAAAGCCAGCCTTTGCTGTGCCAATGCCCACAACACATATGAAGTCATATAGAATTGTGAATTCCGGGCGACAATCTTCATCTGTGCATCTATATGATTGGATATAATTGCTGCCCAGTTGAAAGTCTTGTTGTGCATTGTTATGTAGTATAAGAAATAATACATCCACACTAAGAATTCCTGGGCATGGGGCCATCCAAATATTTTGCACAAAAATATTATGCCCACTTGAATGGGCTCCTTGAAATCCCCGCGTGGAATTTCCAATTTCATCCTTTTATAGTCTCACTTTGGAGACTTCAACCAATGATTATTGAGGTGTTGCTGGGAAATGATCTTGGCCTCACCAAATTCCTTTAGTGAGCTAGCCTTGGTGATGATGGCGGACCCTTTGAACTGTGGAATTCCCAACCCAAAAATAAAGGTGGGGGCATCCAATGTGATGATGGTGGCAGGATATTGCAGTGGCTGAGGATCTGGAAGTAAAACTAAATGAGTGGCCACATTGTACAATGTCGCCAGCTGCCAGATAAGCTCGGGTGATTGCACCATTCATGGAAAGTTCACAGCCTTGATGATGCCAGAAGCAGCTAGGAAAGTGGCAATTTTATCCCCCTGTTCCTTTAACCTGTAAGTGGTCTATATTAGACCTTGTAATTCAGCCCAACTCCCAGGGTCCGAATATGTTATTTCATGAACTTTGGAGTCTATCGTGGACCCTGTAACACCTCCATCTTTCAGATACTTGGAGGTCAGAGGCAACTTGGCCAACATTCTTTCCATCTTTGATTTTGTGGCTTCCCAGGTAGAGGTGGTTGGTAGGTTCAGACTATCAGGAGGTGTAAAATCATCAGACATTTTGGATTAGCTTATCAACCACTTGTAAGACTAGAAAATCATCTGGACATATATAAACATGAACTAAAAATTCCAGGAGATTTCTTACTAGCCCGCACCTATCAAGCAAATGTTAGCACCTATATCAAAAGTTCCAAAGTATCTAAAAAATGAACATTGGCTTGAGCATTCCAGAGTATGCAGACCACTGACAAGGAAAAGTAGGAGACAAGATCCCACTAGGAGTCTGAAGTCTGGCCAAACTAGCCGTTATCGAAGAGACTGACAACAAGCCGTACTCTGGTTGATGTGCACTGACACATGGGAAAATGGCAGGCAACGTAAAGATAGTTATGTCATTGATTAGGAAAAGTGGGTCGACACAGGGAAAAATTGAATGCCAGATTAGACACATTTTAAATGACATACATGGGAAATTAATCCCTCTATTAATGTGATGAGACAGAGGATAGAGAAAGCCACCATGGTTCAAACTAGCAAGGTGTTGAGTTTGAACTGTGGCGACCTTGTCTTGTCGAGCTCTATCTCATGAAGGAAAAAATACATGACAGAGCATGAAGAACTCACAAAATTTGAGGGATATACATAGCACATATATACATAATATACATAAAAAGTACAGGAGGGCCAAGGGCCGAAGTGTATATACATAAGATACAGTAAATATACGTTATTTAAAATAATATACAACACAAATGGAACGCAGAGAAACTACCCTAAGAAAAAACTAGAACACACATAGTATACACTATCTTACATCTGCATAGAGGGCAGACAACCCTCTAGCAAAGCTGACCCACCAACGGGTGGCAGACCAAACAACAAGAAATGCAGGCAAAAACAAAACAAAGCAAAGCTGAAATGAAACAAAAACTGAAAACAAAAGAAGAACCATAAACAACAACCTAGAATCTGAAGAACGACAAGGAGGAGAAGCACTAGAACCACTTTGCAATAGCTTTGACCTCTGATGCCAAGAACAACTACCGAAGATTGATTCTTTGTTACCCACTAAGCTCAAAGAAACTTGCACTCAATTCGCACTCAAATCACCAATGAATTTCTCTAAAAACTCAAGTGTTTTAATTGTGATAAATGTGAAAATGACAGGTAAATCTTATTTATACCCGAGGTAAAAAAGCAAGTTACCTTCTCTCTACAAACTTTAGAATAGGTGATCCTCCAGACTCTGGGCCCGGGGATTCCAAACAACCATGCCTTCTTACAGGAAGAAGATATTGTGGCAGAGAATCTCAAAGTCTGGAATCCAGCCTCTGGAAAGGAAACAACCAAATCTGGGACCGGGTCCTAGAGACATGAATGAAAAAAAAAAAAAAAAAAAAAAAACAAAAACAAACCCTCCGGGAAGAAAAAACCGGAGAAGGAAACAAAAGGAACAAGGACAAAGAAAACAAGGCGAAAGCCAGAAAAGCAAAAAAAAGGGGGACCCAACATTTTATGCACAAAATGTAGGGACGGGTATGCAAGACATAACAAATTCATCACAAAATACATGAATCCATAGGCACATACTTAGAGGTGAGTATACCATCCATGCAGGGGTTCAAAGCTAGAATAGCTCCCCCTAAAACCATGAGGGTCATCTAACCAGAATTATAAGGTGTGTCTACTATGGATGCATATACTACCTTGTTCCCATAATTATCTTTCTTTACTTCAACCCATATTTTACCTGAATCTTCTGTAGCTTTTACAAACTTGACTTCACCAGATTCTTTAAATAATGATTCTTTAGGCTTTTCTTGTTTTTGAGTTCTTGACCTGCAAAACCTTGAGATATGTTTTGCTTTGTTGCATGAGTGAGAAATGATTGGAGGTCTATTGACATTGTTTATCATGCTGCACTGCTTGGCTGTGTGTCCATTATAATTACATATCTAACATGTAATATTCTGATAGTTTCTTTGAGGTTGATTTCTCTGATTGTATTGAGTCATAATTCTTTGATTATGTTGTGACTGATTTCTTTGACTTTTTTTACAATGTATATCCCTGTGACCATATTTATTACAAGAATAAAAATATCCATTGAAAGGTCTTACCTCTTTACAATCTCGTGCCAAGTGTCTATGCTTATTACAAGCATAACAAGTTTGGTTAACTAGCTTGTGTTCATTTTTAGGAGGTTCTTTATTATCCTCTGCAAGATTCTCACTTTTCTTTACTTCTTTGGATTCTTCTTTTTCTTTCTTTCTTTCTTTCTTTCATTTCATTGATTTCAATTTGAGCTAGACTATATCCAACACTAGTAGTATCACCTTTTAGCTTTTGTGCATAAAGTTGAGATTGAATTAAATCAGAACTTGTGTGTAATTTCTCAATTTTCTCTTTTGCTTCTGTTAATTCAGATTCAATCTTTTTCTTTATGTTTTCCAACTCCAAGATCTTCATATTTGCTTGCATAAGTTCATCATCTAATTGTTTTCTTTCTTTGGTCTTTTCTTCAATAGTTGTTAGGCTATCTGTAAGCTGTTCATTCAGATCTTCAATCTTATCTTTCAAAGACATGTTCTCTTCATTAAGATTTTTGACCATTTTTCCCAAATCATTTGTAGAGTAATCTTTCAGATCTTTCCTTAATTTTTTGATAAGCATTTTGGAGCCATCAACTTTTAGTTTAAGTTCTTCATTTTCTTTTTCAGATCTGTGAAGATCATCAAGAGTTGCTTCAAGATTATTTTTTAGATGTTTCTCTACTACTGAATCCATGAGCTCCTCAAGTGGTTAAACTTTCTTTCAGAGGACTAGAGCTCTGATACCAATTGTTAGAAACACTGAGAGGGGGGGGGGGGGGGGAATCAATGTTTGTTNGGGGGGGGGTGAATCAATGTTTGTTACTTTATTTTTATTTCAGCAATTTGAAACTTAACTTAAATAAATAAAAATTGAAGCATAACATAATAAGTCATAACATAAGATATGATTATGAGGAAACCTTGATCAGAGAAAAACCCGGTGGGAATTAGTACCCACAAATGATTGTACTATTTTAATGAATCTATTATAGTTCCTTTTCCCTATTAAGAGCAGTCTTTACAATGCAAGTACAATGACCCTGTTAGGAGTCTTTACAAAAACCCTATTAAAGGTGGTTGGCTCACTGCCAGAGCTCACTTCTCAATAAGATGAAGGCTACAACCTTTAGGTGATAGATATATACTATATCAAAAGATGAACTTCTGTAATGACACTGTTGTCTGATTAGTTCCATTTATGTGCTGATGCTTTGATCTCTTGAAGACTTCTACTTCATACTGATTTCCTTATATTGTTCTTTTGAATTTCTTCTCTGCTTCTTTTTCATCAACACCATTAATACAAAAGTGCATGTCTAGTATATATACATGCCTGAATAGACATGACTAAAAACAAGACCGTAGTCAGCCCTAAAACAACATACACAACACTTCCAAAAAAATTGGCTTAAGAGTGTTTACATGAGTGTTTAAGACATAATTATAAACTTATTACAATAGGCGCATAGCCTTTACAAAACAAAATATTATATGCTAATATAAAATCTGAGGTCGGCTCCATACTCTATTTTCTGAACTGTTAGTGGCACTTAATCTTCCTGTAACTTCTCCATACTGTCATTCTATACCATGCATGTATAGGGTAAACACAAAAAAATATCATAGAGCTTAGGTATGAACACACATAGTCTGATGTGATTGTATGCACATGCACTGGTGCTATGATCAACTATATATCTCTATACTGCTCTATTTTCTATACTTAGCCAATTTTGATCTTCAAAATTTACTGTCAAAACTTCATATGACTTTGTTGCCATAATGACAACACAAAATAAGTCATATACACCCTGAGTGTCAACTTGTCAATAGATCCATGCAGTAACTGAATAGATTTCTTCCATGTCTAATGCAACTCTTAGCATTTGTAGTAGTGGTTTTCAAAATGTTCAAGTCCCAAGAGATGGATTTGCAAACTTTGGATAGCTTCTTGTTAGAGTAGTTCTTTTATGCCTTCTCCTCTGCAATATTTATTAAACTCTCATAATAGCCATCAAATTCATCAAGTGTTATCTTTAGGTTTTGAATGTCATCTATGTACTAGAAAACAATAGGTACTGGAAGCAATTTTTTCATAGTATAAATTTCTCTGGTTATTACCTTAGCCTTTTTGTCACCTTTTTTGTTCCAATCTCTCCTTGGCTTTAGTGAGTGCAATAAAATCCAATTTCACTAGCTCATCTTAATAAATCAACATCAACATCTATTGTATTGTCTTTCCTTGAAAACAATGAAGTAGAAGATGTGATTACCTCATTTTTAGTCTCATCTTTTTCTTCCTATTCTTTTTTTCCTTCATCCTACATTGTTTCACTCTATTCTTTCTTATGCTCTTCTTTCTTTTTCTTCTCTACTTCCTTAGCAATTGTGTTATCCATACTCTCTACAAATGGGTCCTTCTCATCATTAGAGGTGTCAAGTGTTATAGGTACACAAAAAAAAATAGAAATATGGTTGTGTTAACTTCTCTCTTCTATGCACTTGCCTCAACTGGCTTAGAACTCTCTCCCATTCCTAGGTTTGTAGGCAAAGTGGTTTTAGGAAGTGGAGTCTCCTCAGGAGTAGGATTCATCAATATTTTCTCAAGATATTTCTGAGTCTCCTCACTGATTTCATCATATCTTCTTTCCATGATTTGCAGTAGTCTGATCTTAGTTCTTAGCAAAGGTTTCAATTATTTAAGTATTCTATCCCTTTCTTGTAAAGATATTATAGGTAGCATGTTGTCAATTTCTTGATTTCTGATTGTTTCATCTTCTATGTGTGCTAACTATTTTCTTGTCTCCAATCTTCCATATAGATCTTCAGGTACACTTCCCTCAATTTCCAATAGTGTCTTCTTGAAAACAAGTAAGTGATTAACCACAATATCTTCAATCTTAAGTTTTTCTACTTCACCATACCTTTCATAGCATCTATTTATTGTAACTAGATTTCCTTTCTTAATAGCTCTCTTCTCAATCATCTTCATGTCAAGCTTCCATATGTGCTTCTCAGTTTTAGTTTTCTTCTCTTCTCTTACAATACTTGGTTCCATAGGTGATGTTTGCCTGCTAGATCTGGTGTTTACTCTAGGAGTAATATTCTCTGCTTGTGATGTCTGCTATGATGGAGGAGGTGGACTGCCTACCATTACTACTTTAGGAGTGGGAAGGGCTGTAGTACTAACACTTGCCAATCTAGAAGACCACTCATCCATTTTCCTTTTCACTTCTTTTTATTCTTCCTCTATTAGTCTTGCCTTTACACCACACTCATGCACAAGGCTATCAATTTTCCTTTTCCTCAGACCTCTAGTATATTCCATATATTCATATGGAATAGGGCTGTAGTACTAGCACTTTCCAATCCAGAACACCACTCATCCATTTTCCTTTTCACTTCTTTTTATTCTTCCTCTGTTAGTCCTGCCTTTATACCACACTCATGCACAAGGCTATCAATTTTCCTTTTCCTCAGACCTTAGTAGATTTATCTTCATAGATTCCCCATATTTCTTTTGATGTATCGATTTTAGATGCAAGAATATGTTCAACTTGCATAGTAAGTACCTCTGAACTTACCTCATATCCCATAGGGTAACACCATTTCTTCCTTGGTGTGACTTCCTCAAAGCATACACAATCAGTTTCAACCATGAAACAAATTGTATCCTTGTATTTCTCAACTACATCATAAGGTATCCTATATCTGTCTTTCATCTACCTCTGAAGGACTTTTATCATTCCAAATAATTCACCATCAACCCATGTTCTGTTCTGTCTTCTGTAACTCTATGTGATCTGAATACCAGTAGGTATCCTTGATTTCCAGCCACTAGGGTACATACCTAGGAATTTTTGTTCAATGTGGATA
Organism: Thuja plicata; assembly: GCA_018584345.1. Taxonomy (NCBI): domain Eukaryota; kingdom Viridiplantae; phylum Streptophyta; class Pinopsida; order Cupressales; family Cupressaceae; genus Thuja; species Thuja plicata. The sequence continues at coordinate 11,436,604 of MU226068.1, read as the reverse complement.
AACATGTACCAATAGTGACCCAAATCTGAAGGTCTTCATTTTGTCTTTCTTTACCAGTTTTACATTCTCAAGAAATTGTTGTGCCAATACTTTGCATAGGTTATGTTTTAGATTATCTTTTACCATTCTCCATGCCATCATGATAACTCCTGTAGATACCGAGTTAGGTCTACTACTATAGTATAATTTATATCCAAGTATCATAGCAATTAGCCTCACATCTTGTTGAAAGATTTCATTCATAGTCATTGCTCGCTTGTCCCATTTAGAGTGTGTTAGGGTTTTGAATTGCTTTTTCACATGATTTTTTGCAACATGAATGATTCTTGTATTATCCAATCTAGTAATATTAGGAATTAAATCAATGCAAATATTCATAGGCTGCTCACATAACCAAATGAATTGATCATGTACTCTGCTCAATAATATCTTGAACCACTCTTCTTCATCAAATTCATAAAAATCCAAAATTTTCATAATACTCAACTGATCAATGTGTTTGAACTCATCTCTCATGATTCCTTTATCATTCATATACTCCATCTCAGTACAAATATCATCAGTGCCTAGTATATCATACTTACAATGAATGTAAGCCCTAATATCTTCTATGTGTAAAACTCTATAGGGTGTTTGGGAAAATGCTCCTTCGGGGTCTTCTGCACAAGACTTGAATGAATGTTTCTTCAAATTATACCTAGGTTGATCTACAACATCTTAAATAATAGGTGCATCCATAGCTAGATGATGTAAAAACATCTTTCACGCTAAATTCTGAGTTTTTGCTTCAATCGATCACGCAGGGAAAATGTAGGATAGACTGAATCTCTTTGTTCTCTGATCTCCTTAGGTCTCTCTTTGTCAAATGGTAATGAAATAGATCTTCATATGGTGCTTTATACAATGTTTAAGTTATAAAAGTTTAATTTACCCAATACTGTCCAATTGGCTGTAGATCTCACGATCAAAATATATGCATCATCTGATGTTGTTCTCTTAACTGTATACTCCATGATGTCGGCCATGTTCATACCTAAGCTCACATGAGCTCAATCCATAAAATTCAGGGCAAGATATATTCTAATGTCTTTATCCAATCCTACCCCTAAGGCCATGATCGGCCAATTAGGTCAATTTTTCTTTACTACCATCATGCAAAGATCTAGTAGCATCTACTATCTCAGCCTGGACCTCTATCTCACTTGTTTCTTTGATCTTCCATATCTTACCACTGCTATTATTTTCTTCTTTCTTAAAACAACTGTCAAAATCATTCTTCAAATCTGCAACACTTTTACCAATATTACTTCGATTCTTCTATGTATTCAGAGGAGGTGGTACTCTTCTGTTGTTTTCTCCATTATACCTAAAACTTTTCTATGTGACCTAGATTATTGCATTTGTAACATATAGGAGGTATTCTTTCCTAATTTACTTGTAGCTTACAGTACTTCACAATGTGTCCAATGTTACTACATTTGTAGCATGTAGGTTTCACTCTAGGTTCTCTTCCATTTTCTTGTCTATATCCAGATTGATTAGGTTTCCTACATTCTGCTTTCTTGTGCCCATATCCATTACAATTAAAAAAATATCCAGAAAAGGTCTTAAAAGGGGTATTACCTCTACAATCTCTTTTCATGTGTCCAAACTTGTTACATCCAAAGCATCTACCTCTGAAAGGTCTGGTCTGCTCTCTAGGTTCTTCAATAGTAGGTTTTTCAAAATCAATCTTTGCATCAGATTTGTCTTCCTGATTCTTTGAGAATTTAGCTTCATTGAAGCCAATACCAGTCATATCACCTTTAGGTTTCTCTCTATCTCTTTGTTTGTTGATCAAATCACTACTGGTGTGAAGTTTCTCAACGTGTTTCTTTGCCTCAACAAGTTCACCTTTTATAATCTGATTGTATTTATCCAGTTCTAGATACTTTTTCTTGTAGCTGTCAACCTCATTCTTCATTTGTTCTAATGCACTATTCAATGTTTCTTAAATCTTCTTCTTAGCATCCTTTTGTAACTGTATCTCTTTAGTCATAGCTTCATTCTCAAGTTTCAAAGTTTCATTTTATTCTTCAAGTTGCTTCATTTGATCTGAATTGTCTTTGTCTGAATCTTCTTTTATCTGAACCAGAAGATCCTATCTCTGACTTCTGGAAAGGTCAAGTTGTTCTCTGAGTTTCCTTATAAATTTTTTAGCTCTTCGCATGTTGAATCTCAATTCTCAATTCTCTGCTTTTGCTTTATCAAGATCTTCAAGTGCAGCATCAAAGTTCTCTTGCAAACTGTCCAAATATTTTCTGATCTCCCTTAAGCTATTAGAATTTCTCTCCAAGGGCCAAAACCTATGATACCAATTGTTAGGATTAGGTAATACTGAGAGGGGGGGGGGTGAATCATTATTACAACACTTGTTAAAACTTTTTAACCAATTAAACATTAACCATATACTTGCAAAAATGAAAAGAAAATAAAAAATAACACAATACTCATAACACCATAATTTTTTTGTCAAGGAAACCCTGGCCAAGGGAAAACCCCGGTAGGGATGGTACCCACAAGCATGCACTAAAGTATATTGTCCATGTTAGGAGACCTAGCCCTATTAGGAGCTGAATATTACATAGTAAATTTCCTTGTTAAAGGAATTACAAACCTATTAAAGGTATACAACACCCCGTTAGGAGCCAATTGAGATTAAAACTCTTACATTGTAATTCTATTACAAAATGTTCTTAGTAATGAACCAAAACAAGCATCTCTAATGCTTAGATAGTTCCTGTCATAGTTCATCAATGATCTCCATCATCCTCTACTCTAAAATTTGCATGCCATATAATCTATTCAATCATCTCACATGCATCCATATATTCGTTCAATAAAAAGTTCTCCATATATATATATATATATCTTATCTCTTAACTAAGTTGGCTCTCTTAACCAAATATTACATAGTCACCTCTCAATACAAAATAAATTTAATAAAAAAAATATCAAATGAAAAGTTAGCACTCTTACATAATCAAATTATAGGTTATCAACAACCATAATCCAACTCCAATTGCCTGGAGTCCATGTCATACTCTCTGAATCATCGCTTCTGTCCAACAACTCTATATCAATGTTCTGTTGCTATCTATCTGTCTTCAAATCTCTCTAAATTGCTGTAAAATTTACAAAAACAAAATTAATTTTAGGTGGAGGTAACATATAACTCATACTATCTTCCTCTAATCTCTCTTTCCCTAATTCATCAATCTCAATCTTTGATACCCAAAATACCTTTGTAACTCTGCTTCTGTACTTAGTTGATTTCAGAGTCATCAAAACTCAACTTCATAGGAATTGATCTGTAACCCAGATGTGTTGCCATAAATGACAACCAAAAAGTGGATCTCACCATGCAAAATAGATCACTTTCCAACAACAAGATGATCTACAAGATCTTCTATTACACCAATAACAGAAGAAATCTGAGGTAGAGCCATCGAGACCCAAAACATATGTAAGAGGTAGGAAAACATCTAACCAACCAAGAAGAAAGTTGAAAATGCTTGCAGAAAGTGAGACTGAATTTGAGGATCTCAGTCAATTCAAAATTATATAGAACCAACCTTGAGCACCAAGGAGTCTATATGAAATTCTATATACACTAAAGAAGCATGGAGGATTTATTGGGAAGAATTATACAAAGAACAATACACAGAGTGAAGAAAGCAAAGTAAAAATTGAAGATGTAATTGTTTTTAATTTACACAAATTTAGATACACGCCTATAGAAATTTTCAATAAGTTATCTATTGATCTATATAACAAGATTGATTCAAGATGGAAATATGCAATGAATGCTGAAAATAAGATGAGGGAGAGATCTCTAGTACTAACTCTACCAGAATTATCTGTAGCTAAAATTGATGAAACATTGAAGAAGTAATCTAAATGATTCCTTGTAAAAGGAAGATATCTAAGGATTATGATCGGAGACTTGGAGACTATACATAAATAAACTGATCACAAATGGAGAGAGATTTTTGAAATCTAGGTAATTGAGTCAAAAGGAGAGAAAATAAATGATGATAAAATTGATGAAATTGTTAAAGGAGATCAAACTAGGATTGATCCTATTGATTTGACACTTGGGAATGATGAGATTATTATTGAAGAAATCACTGAAAAAGATCCAATAGAAGATATATCACAGGATGATGTTGTTATGACAACAAATGAAACATAGACTGAGTCTATGAATATAAATGACAACGCTACAACAACTTTGATGGACCAAGTTTTAGAACAAGTACACGATTATCCAAACAATGAGGAAGATATCTCTAAAGTTGCTATGGATACAAAGGAGAAGGCCACTAAACAAAAAAAGGAAAAAAAACAAGAAACAAATGAGGAGCCTAAGGAAACTAAGACCACTATAATACATAATACTAAGTTGGTTCCCTCTACTGAGATTGCAAGACAACAACAAGAACAAGAAAAGGAGAATCCCCAAGAGCTAGAAAATGAGAAATTATAGGAGAAACAAAAAGAGAAATTAGAGGAGAAACAAGAAGAGAAAGAAGAGGATAAACAAGAAGAGAATAAAGAGGAGAAGCAAGAAAATATGAAAGAAGACAAGAAAGAAGAACATAAAGAAGAAGGTACTTCAACCAAAGCCACATCTGATGCACTAAAGGCATCACGATCCCTAAAATTTTCTACTAGTGAGAGTATTTTGGTTAAGAAGAATAAATCGAAGAAGAGAAATCAAGTTGACCTGAGTCAACTGATTATAGTACCTAAGTTAGACATTACTACACTTAAACCAAAAGCATTATTTGATATGTAGATTTATTGATGAAAAAAGTAGCACATGACAAATTATTGCAAAAGAAATGAAAGACCAATGTGCTAGAAAGTGTTAAGGATGTATTATAGGTGATTGTCCCTGAAGAAGATGTAAATGAAGAGAGAAGCAAACTTATTCAAGTGGAAGATCTAGTGCAAAAAATAAAAGACCCAAAAAAGGACACCACCAAGTATATGGTGAAAATTCATGAGAATAAAATAGAACACCAAATCATTGAACATATTCTGAAGAATGTTGCATCTGATAAGGTATCACTTTACAAACTATGCACAAAACTGGAGAAAATATTAAATGATATTCTTTCATTATTTCAAAAGTTTTGTTCAATTTCAAAATTTATTAAGGAAGTAAAAAAGAGCTGACTGAGCAGCTAAAGAATGTAACAATCTAGCTTAGATCACTGAAAATATATTACCCAAGGCTAAAAAAATTGATGGGAATACAAAATGAACTCAGAAGAGAAGAAAACAAGATAAAGATGAAACTTATTGAGCTGCAAGCTGTTATGATTCCCCAAATCAATACAAAATCACTTATAGAAGGCTAAAGATTTGGTCAATACTCCAGATATTAGTTCCCTGGATAACATGATTGGATTGGAAGTTGATACTGGTGCAAAAATTATTGTGTTACAAGATTTAAAGGAAGCATGGGAGTCATCCCTAGAAGATGCTCATAAGAGGTATAAACACATTTTTTATATGACATATCCAGCAAAGCCAAGTAAGTAATATGTTTTTGGCATATTTGTCAAAAAGGGCATATATATGTAAAAAAGGAGATATGTATGTATATGTGTAAGAAAATATATATTATATAGGAAGTATTATCAAAGGGGGAGTTATACAAGTATTACCAAGCAGTGAAAGTTACCAAGAAAGTGAGTTACCAAGCAGTGTTAGTTACCGAGAAGAGATAGTTACCGAGCCGAGAGCATTATGTCACCAAGAAATAAAAAGGCATGTTACCGAGTATCAAAGAGATGACATAACTATTCAATGCAGATACATTGAATCTGGACAGAGAGCACAAAATATTTTACAAAATCCAAGGTGAGCATTAGTTAGAACCTCAGGATTACAAACACCAGATTGCACATGATCATGAGGTAGATTTACCAATAAAAAATAAGAGGAATAATGCATTGAGAATGAAACCAAAATTACATCGCTTAACCTACATTGTGGAAGGAGAAAGACCTAGAACTTTTCCATTGCCTAAACATCATATGAAAGTTCAGAGTGTGTAAGAACATAACTAGAGAGTGTGTGTGCTAGTGTGTACGAGCATGTAAGAGAGAAAGATGGAGAGCATGAGACAGTGATAGAGAAAGAGAATAGCTAACTATAGAGAAGTTATCAAAGAATAATGAAAATAAATAATTTTGATATTACCGAGTGTAGTATGAGGTAATGAAATAATTAAACATAGAGAGTCTGAATAGAATTTGATTGATGCATTTTCACATACATTTTGTATTGATTTTTATTGTATTGAGAGGAGTGTAAATCCCATTATTGGGTAGACCCTAATAGGTCTCATTTTTTTTATCCTTTAACAGGGTACATCTCTTAGATTAGAGATTGTAAAATCCTTTAGCAAGATAAACTGAATAAGTCTTATTGTACTCCTGATAGGGTAAGATATCAGAAGTAGATAAATATTGTAGCTCTAACCGAGCAACCTTTTTACTGTAGCAGTGAAGGATTGTGGGTGCCATCCCCACCATAGTTTTTCCTCTAACCAAATATTTCTGCATGACCAAAAATCATGGTGTCAAGGGATATTTTTTTTAATGTTTTGAGTTATATGCTGTATAATGTTTATCTGCAATATATTTAGTTTGGAAAATGTTCATAGTAGATGTTAAAATTTTTTGCAGTATTGATTCACCCCTCCCTTCTCAATACTTATCTTTCCATAGTTTAATCCAAAAACCATCATTTGATCCTTATGGCCCCCAAATGCCCTTAGACAGGCTTGGCATCATGTAGACTAAAACATCCATGTTTATCCCTCCACACAAGGGAGACTCTACACTACAAGGGATGTCTCTAACCCTTTCACCCCTCAAGGTTAATTTTCCCTCCCAAGTGGGAGTATGCCTTGATACTCCCTTAGAAAATTTTGTAACACAAATAAAGAACAAAACCATGCACATTTAGGCTCTTCTCATCATATATACCAAACCTTTACTCAGTCTATCCTATAGGTTTCTTCAATATATCTTCTGCATATGCCTCAAGAAGTGGACCATCAACCTCATATCCCATAGGAATCACCCATGATGTCCTAGGATTTTTTTCTTCCATAAAACATGCATCAATTTCAACCACGAAACAAATATTCCTCATATTTTCTTACAATCTCAAGAGGGATCATATATCTCAATTGTATGGACTCTTGAAAACTCTTAAATATCTCCATAAAGAACCTTTATCTTGTTGATCACCAACAATTTCTTAAAATTGTCTAATTTGAATTGCTATAGGTTTTTCATCTCCCCATTTATCATTTCCAACTCCTGGAAAGAGATTTATAATATGCATACTAATAGGGATCCATACTGGAATGTTTAATTCTTGTCCTTCTTTATTTTCACCAAATTCTTCATAAGTTTATCTCTTAGTGACTTACAGTACCATATTGAACATCTTCTTTGATCATCTGATAAAAAAAAAAGATAATAGTTCTTGAAATAAAATTTTATACACTAGAGTGGACTACGTCGTACTTGAGAAACATTGATGGAAACTTCACATCAGGATGAATAATATTGTTGGCTATCATCACTCACTTATCCCACTAAGAACCACTCAATTTTGTGACTATATCCTTCTAAAATGATTTTAGGGCTGGCACCTCACCTCTATCATAGAATCTGGTAACTACCTTCATAACTTCCTTATTAATCTTGTATGGTTTGTCTAGCCAAATGAATTGATCATAAATTATGACCATGACATATCACACCTTGTCTACTTCAAATAAATTTGGAAACTCCATAATTTGTGCAAACTTCTTCTCTAGAAATATTTTGAATTCATACTTCAATATTGAATCCTTCGAAACTTCTTTAAACTAATTTTCAATCTCATTGTGTCCCAAATCTTCTAGATTGCAATGAATGTATGCCCTAATTTCTTCTACATGCAACACTCCATAGGGAATAGATATAAATGCACCTTTTGGGTCATCCCCCATTGATTTTTATGGGTGTTTCTTAAAATATAGTCTAGGATATTATCTCATATCAACAACTTGTGGCATGTCCATGATTCAACCTTCAAAAATCAAACTGCATGACGAGAAAATACCTTTTTGATGAATTTAGGGTTAAGCTTTGAAATCATTGTAAATCATTTCAATGTCCTTCAAAATCACCTTTAATTTATCTACAAACTCTTCTTCAACTTTCAAGGTGTGAAATGAATAGAAGAATTCCTTTTTGTTACTTCACATGCCCAAAAAGTTGATAACTATTAATGTGTTGTTACCTAGCTTCAAATTGTCTCAGAACATAAGATATAAAATCCATTGCCAAACCTTCAAATCATCAAAAAAATTCTTGCAAATGAAATAAAATTTTGTAAATTCATTTTTGTATCTAAATATGCAATTGCATTCACTTCTTTATCCAATTCAGGGGCTAGGTAAAGATTTTTCTTAAAAACCCCCCTTAGGTCAATGACCTGATTAGTTTCCAAATGAAATTTCCACACTAGATGCTGGTGCGATCCTTCTAGTAGCATCAATCTATTATTTTCTAACCCTTTTATTTATCATTTCTTTCTTAACTTCATCAACATCAATTATTTTCTTTCCTTTATCATTCTACACACTATTCTTTTCCACCTAACCTCTTACATTATTACATCTATAATTTCTAGCAATATGACTATAATTTTTTCAATTAAAACATATCACATTCCATACCATGCGTTCACTTAATTTTTCCTTAATCTACACTACTTCATAATATGTCTAAAATTGTTGTATCTGTAACAAGTTATGTTCCTATGGTTCACATAGTTATTCATCTTTGATCTGCATTCATTTCATTTCTCTCCATAGTTGTAGAAAGTGTAACAATAGATAGAAAATGATGTAGTATTAGGTCTTCTCCTACATTTATTTTCTTTATGACCAAATTTGTTGCATGAAAAACCTCTTCCATTGATTTTTTATCCATTAGGTTGCCTCATAGGTATTCTTTTTGGTTCATCCATCTATCTCTCTAATAAGGTACAATTCTAACTAGATAAGGAAATTTCTCCCTTCTCAAATCCAATTCCTTATGTTTCTCCTTTTTCTCTTAAGCTTCCTAGCTTTTCATCAAAGTTCATTGTATCAGATTTGAATTTTTCTCTGCATTCATTAGATACAGAAAGTTCACTCCTAAGAACTTTATTTACTCTTTCAAGTTCCTTCTCATTATGTCTGGATTCCTCAAAATTGATCTGCAATTGTCCAACTTCACAATTTAATCTATGACATTCCTTAGTTGTGTCGTTCAATTTTTGCTCAAGATTTTTCTTCTCTTCAAATTCCTTAGTCATCTTCATTACCATAGCTTCCATTTCATGCTTCATATTATCTATGTATTTTGTTATGTTCATACTCATCATATATTTCTTTCAAGGCTTGTGAATCATCTTTCTATTTCAACTTATAAACAAGATCTTTCCTCTTATCCCTGTATTTGTTCAATTGTTCCTTCAAATTTTCAATGAAACTTTCAGCATCCTTGAGTGTCCTTTAAATCTACCATTAGGACCTTCCTCAAGAGGTTAGACTATTAAAAGGTTGGTTGTTTTTGTACCAAAATATTTACCTGTCAATGCTTGATATAACCACTAGAATTATAGAATCCTTTGGAGGAGGTTATTCCCTTGTCACGAACTCTGAGGGGAGCACTGACCATTTTGCCAACAATCACCCCCTCAACATTACCCAATTGGATTTGAACCTATGACCAAGCTCTGACGCCACTTTTTAAAAGTGGGATTTTTGTTGCACCAAAAGATTGACCTGTCAATGCATGATACAACCACTAGACTTATAGACCCCACAAGAGGTGGTCAGTCCTTTGTCACAAACCCGGAGGGGAGCACTAACCACTTTTCCAACATAGATTTCTTCCAAGGACCAAAGATCTGATATCAATTGTTAGGATTGAGGAAGACTGAGAGGGGTGGTGAATCAATGTTCTAGCACTTTTAAAATTTTTACTTGATTGCATAACCATAATAGAATATAACTAAAAGAAAACAATAAAAATATAAGAAAAACATCCACAACATTATGAAACCATGATATTTATCATGGAAACCTGATTAAGGGAAAAATACAGTGGGGATGGAACCCACAATTAATTGCTTCTACATATATAATTTACCCTATTAAAGGTATTAGTATGTGAGGGGAATGTACATGCATTCAGACTTACATCCTAGAGCTCACTTCTCAAATACAAAACATATAATGAAGCTCATTTCCATACAAAAGATTTCATCTACAAAAGTGAACTTAGAAATATCATCAACTATGATTGAAAAGTTCCATGTAAGTACAAAGTAAATATACTTATCTGATAGAAAAAACTCTGATCACAGATTCATCATTCATATACAACATATCACTATCATATACAACCATCATTTTATATAAAACATCCCAACAAATTGAGCTTATATATCCATCAGCAAAGATAATAAATCTAACTATTGGCCTCAAAAACAAAATGAGGAGCATGTGAAGGGTTGGCTAGATATAACCTAAAAATGTGGTCCTAATCTTAAACACAAGAATAAATGTCATTGTACATGTTGAATCTATCATCTCCAACTATCAAACCAATCAGATCATCCATCTGATAGGATCGTTGATCGATCCAATACCCAACTTTCTCTATTATTCATTGTACTATGTATACCCGATACTCAGAAAGCTATAAATAAATAAAATGATAAAATTAGCTGCTGCAAATATAAACCAAAGTAGATAATACCTCTCTAAAGCTCCTCCTAGTTTTGCACCTCAAAACTCGATCATATATGTTTGTACCAATCGATATACCAAACTTAGTTTACTGTGCCATTTATTCCATACTTAGATAAATCTATAGTATATACTTTGGTAGCACCATAGTATTACAGGTTATCTCCATAATAGTGTATAGTTTCCATAAATGAAAACATACAAGCCATCCATATCAATGTCTCTTGCCAACATGTCATAATATATAATGGAAAGAGAAATTATTGAGAAAAGTATCCATTGGATTACTAAAATCATCAAATATGATATAGAAGTTATACCTACTAAGGTGATTTGAGGAAAAGGGCTCTATGAATATATTTCCAAGGAGATTGAAGGATAAAAATAGACAATCCTCATCAATTAGGTAATTGAAGTTGAATATTGGGTCATAAATCAAATAAATCTTATGCAGAAATACACGTATCCATCTTGTCTTCCTACATCCAAGAAAAAAATTTATAAATTACAAGGAGTGGGATACCTCTTGATTGAGGGAGTAATTTTTAAAATAAATTTAAATGGTGTCTTATTGAGATGTGTTAATGAAACACAAAATTAGAAGGTCTTGGAGGAATTACACAATTGTTTATTTGGTGGACATTTCTTAGCTAAAAATGCTACACTCAAAATTATGTGGGCTAGTTATTTCTAGTCATCTATGTTTTCATGTTATTTTGAGTTAGTCAAAAAATACACGCAATGTCAGTTATTTACATGGAAGAAAAAAAATTCATCAATATCATTGAGGCCTATAGTAGTTGATGAATTTTTTTCTCAATAGGGATTATATTTCACCAGGATGATTAAACTGTCTTCTAGTGTATGAAATAAATGGATTTGAACTACTATAGATTATTTCACTAGATGGGAAGAAGAAGAGTCATTAAAGAATTCCACCTAAAGTGAGATTGTGGGTTTCTTGGAAGAACTAATTTCTAGGTTCAAGCCTCCTAAAAAAATCATCTTTGATAATGCTAAAGATTTTTGGGGGGGCAGAGATGTTTGAATTTATATTAAATTATGGTATATGTTTGAAGAAATCCTCTTATTATTACACTTAAGGAAATGGATTGGTTGAATTGACAAACAAGAATTTAGTGAGAATCATCAAGAGAATAGACTTTGAACAATAGTGAGAATTACAAAAATATTTGTAGACAAACTTGTGGGAGGACCGAATTACTCCAAATAAAGTTCTTAAAGCCTCTCCCTATGAGCTATTCTATGGAAAATAAGTTGTCCTTCTCATCACAATGGAAAACCCAACTTTGCAACTTATTAAGTCAATTGAAATTGAGTAAGATGTTGTAATGAATGTTAGGTTGGAAGAAATATTGAATGTACAAGAAGTATACTAAAAGGAATATGATTCCTTGAAATGTCATCAAAGAGTAGTTAAAAATTGGTTTGACAAGATAACTTCAGACCCCATATTTACAGAAAATGATTTGGTCCTAAAATACAATGAAAGAGAAACTAAGCCAGGTTAGCATGTGAAATTCAATACTTTATGGGAAGATCCTTTTAATACTTTTGAGCTAGATGACATGGATGGTAATCCCTTTAAGATCTTGGTAAATGAGACCCACCTTAAAAATTTCCATTAATGTGTTTTCCTTCCCTTATGCACATAGTAGGTTAGTCGTGCTTTGTGTTCAAAGTACCATCAGGTACATTCACTTTTTGTCATACCCTCATCTTCTTAAGATCTAAACTGATGTTTTCCCCATGTGTAGTAGTACGTCTAGTCCTACATGTTTTTAAAATGATCATTCCCTAGGTTATCATGTTAATCCCTCCTTATTTGTCAATGCCTTGTTTTTGGTGAACAATGTCAAGTTTGGCTAGTTTGTACTGCCCCTTCATCTACAAGCCTCCATAGAAACCAAGGAAATTAATGCACATAAACAAGAAGTTACCACCCTAAAATCCTTGTATTTATTTTTATGTGCCTAAAGTTAAATTAGAGCTGAAGAAAGTTGTGAGGGAAGAGTTTTCGAATTAAGAATCTCTTAGTTGAGTTGATGGAGCAGTAATTTGTTAAAAGTTATGAAAGAATGACTTGTAAATGAGATGACTCAAGTGGAAGGACTTTTTTTTCTATCTTCTACAATAATGATGTGCATGTTTGCAGATGTATCATTTTCCAAAGCATTTAGGATCCCTAGAGTTGATCCTAAGAAAACAAAAGCCATGAAAGTAGGAAAAAAAGGACCCAATCTTTTTGAAAGATGTTGCAAATAATATTCAAGATCCAAAATTGGAAATAAACCCCAAGGGCCTAAGAGAGGAACCTTACAAAGAAGGAATAATAGAAAGTGTGCTAATGTAGGGTCAAGAATTTATAAAAGTGGGTTATCCCAGTATATGGTGCCATATGTGTACACATGCTCTGAGTTAATTAAAGCCATGATTGACTATTTTGATGCAGAAGAAGGAATTATCCAGCATGGAGAAATAAATGTATTCGTCATCCCAGCTCATGTGAGGAACATGCTATGTATTCCTCATGACCAGGATAAAAAAATGGAATGTGATAGAATGAGATTAAAATATGACTACGTATATGAAAATGACCCTTTGATTTTCTTCTACCCAATTTTCTATTAGCAAATGCAGATTTTAAAAATAATTCCAAATTATATCTTCTCTATGATAGCTTTAATTTGCGGCTTGGATGAGGATGTGGGGGAAGAAGAATTCAAGGTAGCAATTTCCTACCAATTGAAGACATCCTCTAATCATATTGTCTGGTATGATTTTGAATAATTCATAGTAGAAGGCATAACTCAACAACTGCAAGAATATCAGATCTCTTTAGTATTCAGACACCCATCCTTTTTGGTCCATGTGCTCTTATTCTAGAATGATGATTTCTTTCACAGATTCATGGTTTTAGATATATGGGATTTATCCCAGAGAGAGCGTAAGACCCCTCAAGTGTAAGACCCCTCCTCTTACGTATCTAATAAAATCTTAACTTTACGAATATGAATCTTTTATAGGAGAATTAGAAAGATTAAAGATTTGAAATGAGGTCTAGTATGGAAACAATGTCCTAAGTTTTCCTTGTGAAATTTAATGGGAATTGTGCACACACCTATATCTTCCTCCTATGAGATAAATTTATGAAAATGTATTTTAATAATGATCCTAATAAGGGGTTTCAGGATTCTTGTATTTCATGTTTGGCATTTTGAATTCATTCCTCTTTCTGATGTTTTGTGAGGCCCTATCTTGAGTCGTTATGACATTCCACTTACTCTCATGATAGACTGTCTATTTGATATACTATTTGGTACATTATGGATTATAATCTATTATATATATGGTTTGACATCATGGGACGTGATGTATTTCATTCTATGTTGATCCTAGTACTTAAGTAGATGATGTATGATATATTATTACTTGTGACATGGTTAGTAGAGTTTAGTGACTTTCATGATGATGTCATAGTACATTATTACATGCATTTTGATTGGTCGAATTAGATGATTATTATGATGATCCAGTTAAACATTGATTTCATGTTAATTGGCCTTACTCATATTGAGTTATGATTTAGAGTGGATTGGAAATAACTGAAAGTTAAGTGATCAAGTGGATTATATTCATTAACTTATTTTGACATGTGTCTTCAAGAGGAATCATTGCTAATATGTCAATAGTTTCCATGATAATTTTATTATGATTGGATTACAAAAAGATGTTAATTTCATGATATATGCTTAAATTTTGTTAGTTATTTACATTATTTTTATGTATGGTTTTCTTGGACTACTTATATTTGGATTTAGTTGTGAAAGAAATTTGACCATAGAAATAAATTGGGAAACAAAAGTTAGACCATTGTGAAATTAGTGAAAGCCAAGGCTGTGTCTAATGAAGAGACAAAACCTCATTGATATGCATTTTATTTTGTAACTGTGGTATTGTATGATTGTATTATTTATAAATTGTAAATATGTATTTATCCTAATGGTCTTTCCATGTGTGAATGTGATGTGTAATTTTGCAGTGTCACTTGACACTTGTAATATGTGTTGTGTTGGTATGACAAGACTATGTGAGTAGGATGGAGTGTGACACTTACCCTGAGGTTAACTTATAGTGTTTCCATGTAGACCCCTTGGTTAGGAAGCCATAAATTGGGTCAAATCTTATTGAACCCGTAGGTAAACTTTAAGGGGGTATTTGGAGGGCTAAATGAGCCCCTAGGGTGTAGTTTGGGTCAAATTTAACCACCTCACTTTTTATACTATGATTTGGGGGTTATATTTTGGTCAAAATAGAGCCCATAACTCATTTTTAACCCATCTAAAATACCTCTTAAGTCAAGTGGCTAATTTTGGGTTTTGGGAAAAGGACAAGCCCATCTCCTTTTCCCCCATTTTTGTTCTCTGTCTCATTTATGAGGGGATACAAGAAAGGATAAAAGGAATTTCTTGAGACACACCCTCTTTATGCCAATTGGTTGGGAGGTTGGTAGTAATCCTTTTAGAGGGACTTTGGAGAAACATTGTTTTTTGATCACTCACTCTCTATCTTTAGACTTCTAGACTTGGTGATAGCCTTGGAAGGACTTGGACAAAAAGGGAAGCTCTTATACAAAATTCATTTTCATAAGCTTGGACTTAGGTTGGTGGAAGCACTCCTTATCTTATTTTTTCTTACATGCTGAAAATGAATGAATGTGGATGAATTATAGTATAAGCGTGTAAGAGTTTTGTAATGTAGTTTTCATGTTTATTTTACTTTGTTGCATTGTGAAGTTTTATTTTTGTTGTAATTATGTAATGGGAGTCTCAAGGCACACTCACCCTTGAGAGGGAAAAGTATCCTCGGGGGTTAAGGGAGTTTTTGGACAGCTCTTGAGTGTAGAGTCTCCCCTCATGGAGGAAAGGGATAAAACATGGAGTATGCGCTCCATGATGCCATATTTTGCTTTGTGCTTTTGGGGGCCATAAGGGGATTATTTTGGCTTGATGCCTTAGGGTTCATAAGGGTTATTGTTGTGAAAAATAAGGATATTGTGAAGTTATTTTTAAGCCTTGAGAAGGCATTGTGTTTACTTGATTTTTCTTGGCTTTCTCCACTTGGGTACTTGGTCCACCTTCACCCCATGTTTTGGGTCATTTGGAGATCTATTGTGAAGCCATGGAAGGGAGTTCATTTTTTTAATTTTTCATTATTGTATCTATTTTTGGGTGTATTTAACTCATCTACCTTGATTCCCCAAGCTCAGGGGTGGTCTCATAGAGGCCTAGACTGGGTGGTGTGATTCCATGGTCAAGCTTTTTGTATTTGCAAGTTTTTTTCTTATGGATGTAAACATGATTATAAGATGGTATGAAATAAGATTTAAATGTTTGGATCATCAATGTTCCTTTCCATCTTGTAAAATTGTTTTTTCATTGAAAAGAAAAGAATGTATATGCAACTACGTAATAGGAAGATTAATCAAAGTGTAATATTTTTGAAGAGTTAGTTGTTGTTTCTAAAGTTGTGTGTTTCAAAAAAAAGTTTGTAATGTATTCTTACAAAGGAAATTTATGGAAGTTTTTTAGGAATTTTAGTTGTTGTTATAGTTGTATAAATTTTAAAAAAAAATTTATTATGAAGGAAACCTTGTTTAAGCATTGCTGTTTGGATTTTACATAAGTTTAGAAGACTGATATCAAGTAAGTTGTTGAGCATGTGAAAAAGGAAAATAATGCATTTGCCTTACGTTTAAAAAAACATAAACATTTACATTATGGAAGCTTTGTATGAATTTTAATGTTTTAATGAATATCTGTGTATAAATTTTTTATATTTTTTTATAGCATTCTTATATCTATA
>MU226068.1:11383762-11397976 GCA_018584345.1 Thuja plicata | reverse complement strand
TTGTTATCATATAGAGTAGATTTCATTTTTATGCATTTGAATCTCTCGTTTCATGGTGTATTTGCAATAGACACAACTAGGTCGATCTGAGGGCCTTCATTTTACATTTTTACACATCCATGACTAGGAAGCTATGGATCAATTTTTGAGACCTCATTCTTGAGTGTTCTTGAATGTAAGGATTCATAGAAGTGTGACACAATTATAGCACACAATTATTACCTAAACCATGTGAAGTTGTAAATGAACATAATGGGAAGTAATTAAAAAACATGACATTAGGAAGTGATGAGAATATACATTATCTTGATCACAAATCAATACACAAAAAAATTGCAAGGTTAAGGAGATTCAACATCTAGAGTAATGCTTAAGGTACAATTGAATTAAGCCCTATTCATAAGAAAGCCACATATTGAATATACTCGCATGAGTCTCTAATTAAAGCATTGAAAATTTTGAATAATATTTCTATGAATGATCACATTAAAAATTGAAGACTTACATAAAGGATTTATACAAAGTTGTCAAAGTCGTTAAAATGTTGCATGACAACATTTGCAACTTTTGAAAGTTGCATGACAACATTTGGAAAAATAGGATTCTTTTCAAAGAATGATAGTGGTTAGTTAATGTAACAACCTATAGTCATAGGGAAGGAATATTTAGACATGGAGGATCCTATTTCTTGAGGCAGATGATGTAATGAGTGATTTTGAATTTGAAGGAGAAGCTCTGAGTTCAGGTTTTTGCATATGGTAAACTTATTTTGATTTTATGAGTTAGTGGATGGATTGAACCAAGTGATCCAGTGTTGTATTAGTGTAGTAGAGATATTTTTAAGAACTTTTCATTCACAATTTAAGTTGTTTTGAGTTCATTATGTTAGTTTGTTAAATTGTTTTGTTAGTAGTATAGTTGCTAGTGTTGTTTGAGCACTTTTAGGGAAAATGGCTCCCCCATAGATCTCCATAGTGAAAATCATCATGGCTCAAAGGGATATGGAAGGGAAGCCATTTTATAGTGTACATATGGAAGGAAGAGCTTAGAAGAGCAAGCTAGCTAATTTTAAAGTCATGCCCTAGGCGAGTTCAGTGTACCCAGTTAGGTGCATGATAGTGATCTAATGAAGTGTAATTTCAGGGAAAATATTGGGAACATGAAACAAAGAATGGTTTCACAAGTATAGAGGTCCTATAGATACCTTCTAAGAGGATTAGGCATTGGCCAATCTGTTAAGATATATTTCCAAGAAGAAATCAACTACACAAAAATATCCCTATTTTCCCTATTAGTCCTAAATTCTAGGAACCTACTGTATGGAGGCCCTAGAACCCTAAGAACACAAAAATCCTTTAGGTCTTGGAAAAGTGTGTCTGAATATAAATTTTTTTTTGGGGGGTTGTTTGGGATTTTTGTGAGAAAAGTGAGAAAAACCCGTTGTATAGGGCTAATTGACCTATTAGGCCTAAAAGACCAAATTAATTGGTTATCTTGAAATCGTTGGAAAAACTACTAATGTCCTATTCTAATGGGACCATATGGGAGGAAAAAAGTTGTCTTAGCAATAAATTCATCCCCTGAAGCACTTGTGGAGAGGTGGAGATGAAATTGCACTTGGAGACATCCAAGAAGGAATAAGGAGCTGAAGAGTATTTGATTGATAGTTACCTCAAGGTGAACCACAAAGAAGACCAACTCATAGAGTGGTGTTGGAGAGGTTCTAGCCTTGTTAATTTAGAAATTGTGGGATCCTATGAGATAGGATAGGATCTTGTGGAGACTAGGAACAAGCAGTGTCCTAGGAGTAAGCTTGTGCAAGCACACCTTGGAGAGTTTTTATCAGATTGGTATAAGAGCCAATAAGATTTGGCTTGTGGTGAATGTTCCAACCAGAAGAGCCAGTAGGAGAGTCTATGATGGTGAAAAATGTAGAGTTGGAAAATAAAGTGGATGAGAAAGAAGAAGAAAATAGATTTCTCGGAGAGAGATTGGCACAATTGGAACACAAAGTGGACCAAGTAGAAGAAAAGACTGAGAAAGTAAAAGATAGAGTTGAAGGGAAGAGTAAAGAGATTGCCTCAGATGATGAGGTCCCTGAAGATGACCCTATCCTCACTGAAGAACCATTATTGAAGGAAATAAAGGATTTGAGTGGAAAGGCTTTGGAAGGAGTTTCTATCTTCACTGGAAATATGGAACCAGAGACAGTCCTAGATTGGATAGAAGGACTAGAAAATAAATTTGAATGTGATGGGATAACTGAAGCAGAGAAAGTGAAAGTAGAAAAGGCTAGACTAAGAGGGTCTGCACTCACTTGGTGGAAATTTATCCAAGATGAGAGAGAGAAGGAAGGAAAGAGAGCCATAGCTACTTGGAAGGCTATGGTAGCCAAAATTAGAGAAGCATTTGTATCTGAAGACTATCAGATTTAGTTGCATAAAAGGAGACAAAGTCTTAGACAAAAGGAATTGGATGTTAACTCTTATACTGAAGAGTTTCAAAGGCTATACATGAGATCAAGAATTACAAAAGAAGAAAGTGTGAATGTAGCTAGATACATTACTAGTCTTAAATGGACTATACAAGATGAGTTAAGTTTTCTTACTCCTACCACTGTCCAGAGATGCTACCAACTTGCAATAAAGGTGGAAGATAAATTGAGAAAGAAACAAGACTCTAGTAATAACATAGGCAGAGGTAGAGGAAGAGATAGTAGAGGAAAAATAAGTGGATATGGTGGTAGAATTTCAGAGTCCAAGAACCAAGGAGAAACTAAGCTTACATAACAAAAAGAAGGAAGCTTAAGAAGAGGAAGCTTCAATAGAGGAAGAGGCTCTAACAACAACTAGAGAGGAAGAGGTTCCTACTTTGCAACAATGAAATGCTATCACTGTAGTCAGATGGGACATCCTTCCTATAGGTTTCCAGAGAAGGGCTCTACTTCGCAAGGAGGAGACAAGAAAGTGAACATTGTGCAAGAGGAGTCTAGTGGTGGAAGAAAACACCCTGAGGCACCCCTAGAATCAGAGGAAGGAGAGAATCTGATGATTAGAAGAACACTAATCAAAGAACTAGTAAGAGAGGAGCCAAGCCAAAGAAGACCACTTTTCAGAGTGAAATACAAGATGATGGGTAAAGTACGTAGAGTCATCATAGACTCAGGGTCCATTGATAACATTGTATCAGAGGAGGAAGTTAGTAATCTAAAGATGAAGAGGATTCCACATAGTAACCCATACAAAGTTACTTGGTTGAACAAAGGACATGTCCTTGTGAATGAACAAGCATGGGTGGACTTCTCAATTGGAAGATATAAGGATAAGGTATTGTGTGATGTCCTACCTATGAATGTGTGTCACCTATTTCTTGGCAGACCATGGAAATTTGATAGACAAGCCATGCATGATGGAGCTATGAATGTATATTCCTTTAAGAAGGATGGTGGGACTTTCAAAATCCATTCACTACTAGAAGGAGAAGTGAAGACTTCAGAACCTAATATTCTATTGGTGAGTGAGAAGGAGTTCCTAAAGCTCTAGAGGAGGGGGAGGGAGTATCATATGCTTTGGTTTTGAAGCCAAAGGAAGAAGATGAAGAGAAGACAGTAAAGAAGACTTAGATTCCTAAATAAGTACAAGAGTTACTTCAAGAGTACAGAGACATTATCAGTGATGGAAAAATAGAAATCCTACCCCCTAAGAGAGCTATTAGTCACCAAATTAACTTTATCCCAGGAACTACCCTTCCTAACAAAGTTGCCTATACAATGACCCCTCAACAAAATGAGGAAATTGCCAAGAAAATCCAAGAGCTCCTAAACCAAGGCCTCATTAGAAAGAGTATTAGTCCATGTGTCATACCCACTGTCCTGGAACCCAAAAAGGGAGGAACTTGTGGGCTATGCACTGATTCTAGAGCCATTAACCAAATCACCATTAGGTATAGGTTTCCTATTCCTAGAATAGAAGACCTAATAGACTATTTAGGAGGAGCAAATTATTTTACAAAGATTGACCTAAAGAGTGGTTATTATCAAATTAGATTCAATGAGGGAGATGAATGGAAGACTACCTTCAAAACTATAGAAGGTTTATATGAATGGATTGTGATACCATTTGGGTTATCTAATGCCCCATATAAACTCTTGAGGCTGATGAATGAAGTACTCAAGGACTACATTGGTAAGTTTGTTGTAGTATACTTGGATGATATTCTAATCTTTAGTAGGACTAAAGAGGAACACTTAAAGCATCTTCAAATTGTGTTCAAGAGAATATATGAAGAAAAGCTAATGATCAACTTGGACAAGTGTGAATTCCTAAATCAAGAGTTAGTATATCTTGGGTTTTTATTGTCTCATGGGAACCTCAAGATGGTTCCAAGAAATATGGAAGCCATTGTCAACTGGCCTACTCCCAAGTCTGAAATAGAGGTGAGAAGATTTCATGGTTTACTTCAATATTATAGGAAGTTCATCAAGCAGTTTAGTGATATTTGTACTCCTATGCTAGACACCATAAAAGGTGGAATGAAGACTAAGTTTGTATGGAATGAGAAAGCTGACCAGGGATTTGAGTTGTTCAAAAATAAGATTGCCACTCAACCTATCTTAGTATTACCAATTTTTGAGAAGCTTTTTATAGTTGAGTGTGATGCTAGCAATGTTTCCATTGGGGTAGTTCTAAGCCAAGAAGGGAGACCAGTAGCTTTCCATAGTGAGTAGCTCAGTGATGCTAAGAGGACATGTTATACACTAAATTTTGCACCATGTTAAGTGCTTGAGCCTAAAAATCTAGTATAACATGGGAATCACTTCTATGTTGTGGGACCTCTGCTAACTGAAGTGAAGCCTCTAGATTCTAGGTTAGTTCCTCTTGGATAATCACCTTTTCTGCTTTTGAACATGAAAGTAAACTTGGAAGGAAAAAGGGATATAAGGAGAACTAAAGGAAAATGACTAAAAAGAAAACTTAACCTACTAGGTGATGCATTGAAGGTAACAATTATAACACAGTGACCAAAAACTAGCACGAAACCCTGAATCTAAAAGAATAGAACTTTCTGAATAGGCTTGCATAAGTATTTCATAGAGAGGTCTGAAATGAAAAGAGGATATTCAGGGAAAGAAAATATTTCACAAACAATAGCATATTCAAAGAGATAGACATGGACTATGACCTGCTAACAAACATTCACTCTAGGAAATAGGCACATAAATGAGACAAAATGATAGGGGATTGAACAATATCCACAAGATCATCTAAATCAAATTATTCATAGTATTGCACAAAGATGCAGAAAGAAAGAGGGCTTAAGAACTGCAATATTTCTCTAATATTAACCACTATATTATGCTTCAAATAAGAGAAATACAGACAAGAAAATCTTGAGGACAAAGAAAATGTCACAGAAAACCTTTGCTTAGTCTAGAATTCAATGAAAAATTAAAAACAAATGAAAACATTAGGGTAGAGAGAATGCCACAGAAAATATTGTATAAGCTAAAAAACCTAGCTATGAAAGCCTCTAAAACTAATTATATACAACCTCCCCTAGCACACAGGCTTGGGAGTCAATTCATCAATCAGCTAGGGCATAAACATGGTTACAATAGATATTCAATAAAAAATATAGAAACCCTAAAATAATCATGTCTACCCATCAATGCACTTAGGAAACATCTTAGAAGATTAGATATGGTTATGTATATATCTCTAGCCACCATAAATTTGATGAGAATAAGCGACAAAATCATCTACCCTGTTTGAGACTTTGTCTTTATCCTCACCGCCTTGAGCCTCTGAAATCAAATTTGAATATCTATTTATAATGGTCATAGGTGGAGTAGATGTCTATATCAATGAATTAGAAAATGACCTGACTTCCTGTTTAAAACACAACTGTTGATCTATCTTTATCTTTATTCTATCTTCGAGCTCAGATATGATCGTAGACATGTGGCATCCTGGTGCACTACCTTAAAGAATAGATATCTTCATCTTGGCCATAGAGGGATTACACCCACCATTAGATCTTCTTTAATCACTGTGTATTTATCTTGTCTGTAAACCTGGGACCCTTGACGTCAGTAGTGCCACATGTCATCTCAGTGCAATGCCTTGATCATTAGATTTTGAGCATCTTTGCTTTGAGGCTTTACACCTGCCACTCGATCAAATGGGACTTTCTCGAAGATTAACTATAGTTTTGAACTTAGCCTTAACTTGCCTTTGACTCATCTTTAACCTCAGGGGTCTTAAATCCTTTATGTCTCCAAGTTGCGAGATCATTTATTTAACCCTGAGTTTATTGCAGGATCACAAGCTAGCCACAAGATCAAACTCAAGATCAATGATTCTTGCCAAATATTTGAACTTTAAGAGCATATTCCTTTTCATTGTGAGATTATGAGAGAACCATAATATAAAAACATGATCGATGACTCAGATCATAACTTGAATTTAACTTTACTGCAACTCTGATTCATTTTGAGATCACATGACTGAGCGTATCTCTGAGTCTCCAAATGAATTCCTTGACCCTTGGTTTATCATGAGATCTAGCGCGAGCTGTAGGATTAGAGCAAGATCAACGATCTACGCGTGATCTTAGAACAAATAAGTTAACCTCAAGTCCATCTAGAGATCACGCGACTGAAAGAAAACAAAAACCAAACTTTAACGCTGAGTTTATCTAGAGATTGCAAGATAGACTGAGTCACTGAATCTCCCAATGTTTTGACTAACTCTGGTTTCATCATGAGAGTTAGCACACAACACACGATCAAAATCAAATCAACGGCTTGCACTTAACCTCCAGATGGAAAGAGTATATTCCTTTTTCTTTTTGAGATCACGAGCCTTAGGGCTGCACTAAGTCACTGAATGAGATAGAATATTCCCTCCGGGTTGCAAGATTAAGAGATAGCCATGGAAAAATTTAATGCGCACATGACATATAAATCACTTAAGTCACTCAAAAAAGTAACTTGAAATTAGAACATGTCATGAATGAGCTAGGGTTTAATAGTTTTCAGGTTTTTTTGCATGAATTAGGTATTTAAGACATGAACAAGGAGTAAAAATAGTGACTTAGCAATATGCAGAGAGCAAGGTAAAGACAAGGAAATACCATACAAGCTAGGATCTACCCTTGTGGGAGCCTCATTTACTCCACTTGTAGCCAAATTTGGACAAGATGGAAAATTTGGGCAACATTTTTGGCAATTTCTACTAGATGTCAGCCTGCTAGACATAAAAAATAGTGGCCTGATGACATTCCATTGGGAAAGGATTCTACATTGATCACACAAAAAACTCCTAGGAGGTAGGAGGATTGAAACTAGGAGGAGGAAACAACAAGCCAAAAAAGGAAAGGATTTATACAAATAGAATAAACTAACTATACAAAGCACTTGGAGGAAAGCAAGGAAAATAACCTAATCTAAACTAACCTATATAGAAAAATTGTCAAACAAAACCATTCACTGAATGGTTAAAATAGATACCTTTCCTCCTGAGGATATCTTGCATTGAGCACATAAGGATAGATACTAAGACATGAAGCACATAAAAGTATGTTAGAAAGTATAGAACCACCTCTTGAAAAATGGGATCAAGCTTACTTACCTCAAATTGTTCATATGATGATGCTTCATTAAAATTCTCTTGGGCCAAGTATCTGATGGGGCAGCCTCTTGAAAGTTTAAAATTAGAAATTTTCTTATTATTTTCTGAATCTTCATGGTTGTCTTTCATTATGAATAGCCATGCCAAATCTTCTTCCATGGTCAGGGGACTATCATCTTCTATTAAACAAGCTAAGAGCTCATCAAAACAATCAACTCTTTGAAGGCCTTTAGGAACAACTGGTTTCCTATCATCAAGATCCATACACAAAACCTCTATGATGCTCTCCAAACAATTTTATCCAAGGTTTTTGTCAACTTATGCATATTGGAAAGCTTCCTCTTTGATTGCAAGTTCACAAACTGGTTTTCATCATAATGGCTTGCTCTCTCCAGCTGTTGAAAAATTGCAGAAGTGGTCATGACCCTTTCTTTCTCATCCTGCTCAACAAAAATAGGAAACTCATCAAATAAAGACATGACATATTCCTCTTTGTCAATCCCTTTCTGATGGTGATCCTTCTATCCTAATTGATCTTTAGCAATAGGTAATGGCATGTCTTGTTCTCCAAAAAAAGGGGAAGCTCATCAAAAATATCAACCAAGAGCTGAGGTTCAGCATCAATCTCTATTTCTTCACCTTGCTATCTTGACTTGTCACAATCATCACTCAAAACTGACACCTCTAATTTTCTCTCCTCTTCATCACATGAAGGCTCATCTACCAAAAGTTCTTACTCTGATGCTTTAATAGTATCCTTGAAAAGACTTGGCATTTGACATCCAAGAGGTGAAGTCCAAAAATGTTGTCATGATAGCTCAGTATCTTGAGAGACCTGAGGTGTCTCTTGGGATAAACAATTGTCTTGAATAGACTACTCTTGTAGAGTTGTGGACTAAAACTCCTCAAGTATAAGCTCTTGGAAATAATGTTTTCCCTTAAAAATTTGGAAGCTAAAATTAGAGGATTCAAATGGAGAAATAGAAGACATACCTTTTTTAAAGCTTGGGAAATTAAAGACCCTATCCTTCAATTGTTTCTCCTTTGTAACCATCTCTCTTTGTTGAATTTCCCCAATATCTTGCTGCATTTCCATCCCAGGGAGACATGCTTGAGAATCTACTACTTCTTGCTACAACACCTCTGACTTTTCTCCAAAAGGAAACTCATAGCTCATGAAAATAGGTGAATAATCTGGGGTTTCCTTCCCAAAGAATGGGTTTGAGTGACAGCTAACTACTTGGGTGTTTTGTGTTGGGACTGTCTTCCTGGTTGGATTTTAAGGATGAAATGACCTCTTTATCAAATTACTCCTTTGACCTTGATAATTTTCTTGATATTGTGGTCTTCTTTGTTGATAGGATTGTCCTTGAGATTGGTACTGCTAGTCGAGACCTTGATATTGTTCTTCCACATTGATCAACTCATCATTCATTGACTGCAATAAGCTCTTCATTTCTTGTTGACTATTTCTTAATTATTGTAGCTCTTGGGAAGGGTCTTCTTTTAAGTCCTTACTGTAGGTATAGGAGTGAATGAAGGAATATGTAAAGGCATGTTGGGGTGAATAACATGGGAGATAGGCATGGGTGGCCTTGGGGTTATCATACCAGCCTGAATTAGACAATTTTCTGCCCTAACAGCTACATCAAAAGCCTAGGGTAATGAAGTACCTCCCAAAGAATGAATCATGATAGATGTATCACTATTCAAGCTTTTCAAGAAGTATAGAAAAGAATAATTTGTTGAAGGCCTTATATTAAAAGGAATCCTATTCCATGTCTTGATAAATTTGCATCTATTATCTTTTCTTGAGGGGCTCTCTTGATAATCCAGAGTTTCTCTACTAGAGATATAGAGTCTAACTTATCCTTAGAGTATTTATTAAGGACTTCTCCAAGTCTGTCCCATGAATTAATGGAGCCAACTGCTAGAGTTCTAAAATGTTTTAGGGCTTTACCCTTAAAAGAGGCTACCAACAACTTGGTAGCCACATCTTCCTTAGTGATATTATGTATACTACAAATGGTAGCCACATATTTTATGTGCTCACACGCTGTTATTTGGATTTTACCTGTGAAAGAAGGTATACTTTTTAGTGCTTCTAGGGGAACATCATGGTGTTGGGAAAGATTTAATGGACTACCCTGATTAAGGGTACAAATGGAAATTGTCTTGCCATAATAGGGATCTATTTTTCCCATAAGCTCTATTAGAACTGGATATTTTTGTTCTTAACACCAATGAAGTCGAAAAATATGCTTTGAAGAGAAACCTCTTTAGGTTAGTACTATGTAATTATCATATCAAAGATGACATAGTTAAAAATGAAAATTCTTTTTTTGTCCCATTGGGCGTGCCATCATTGTTATACACAAAATTTTGCACCCTGTTAAGCGCTTGAGCCTAAAAATCTAGTATAACATGGGAATCACTTCTAGGTTGTGGGATCTCTACTAACTGAAGTGAAGCCTTTGGATTCTAGGCTAGTTCCTCTTGGATAATCACCTTATTCTCTTTTGAACATGAAAGTAAACTTGGAAGGAAAAGGGATAGAAGGAGAAATGAAGGGAAATGACTAAAAAGAAAACTTAACCTACTAGGTGATGCACCAAGGGTAACATGAATTATAACAAAGTGACCAAAAACTAGCATGAAACCTTGAATCTATTAAAACACAAATTTCTGAATAGGCTTGCATAAGTATTTCACAGAGAGGTTTGAAATAAAAAGAGGCTATTCATGGAAAGAAATTATTTCACAAACAATAGAATATTCAAAGAGATAGACACAAACTATGACCTTCAAACAGACATTCACTCTAGAAAATAGGCATTGAAATGAGATAAAATGATAGGGGATTGAACAATATCCAAAATATAATCTAAATCAAATCATTCATAGTAGTGCACAAAGATGTAGAAAGAAAGAGGGCTTAAGAAATCCAAGTTTTCTCTAATATTAACAGTATATTATGCTTCAAATAAGATAAATACAGACAAGAAAAGCTTGAGGAAAGAGAAAATATCATAGAAAACCTTTGTATAATTTGAAATTCAATGAGAAATTACAAACAAATGAAAACCCGAGGGCATAGAGAATACCACAAAAAATATTGCATAAGCTGAAAAACCTAGCTACAAAAGCCTCTAAAACTACTTATATACAACCTCCCCTAGCACACAGGCTCGAGAGTCAATTCATCGATCAGTTAGGGCAGAGTTACAGTTACAATAGATATTCAATAAACAATAAAAAAACCATAAAATAGTCATGTCTTCCCATCAATGGACTCAAGAAATATCTCAAGATTAGATATGGTTATGAATATATCTCTAATAACCATAAATTTGATCAGAATAAGCGGCGGACTCATCTACCCTATATGAGATTTTGTCTTTATCGCCAATACCTTGAGCCTCTAAAATCAGATTTGAATATTTAAATATCTAATTATAATGGTCAAGGTGGCGTAGATGTCTGTATCAATAGCTCAAAAAATGACCTAACTTCCTATTTAAAACAAAACCATTGATCTATCTTTATCTTTATTTTGTCTTCGAGCTCAGATTTGACCGTAGACACGTGGCATCCTGGTGCAATGCCTTAAAGATTAAATATCTTCATCTTGGCCATCAAGGGATTATGCCCACCATTAGATCTTCTTTACTTTTTGTGTCTTTATCTTGTCTATAAACCTAGGACCCTTGACGTCATTAGTGCCACATATCATCTCGGCACAATGCCTTGATCATTAGATTTTGAGCATCTTTGCATTAAGAATTAACACCTACAACACGATCAAATGGGACTTTATTGAATATTACCCTTAGTCCTGACCTTAGCCTTAACTTGACTTTGAATCATCTTTAACTTTGAGTGTCTGAAGTCCTTTATGTCTCCAACTCATGAGATCATTTATTTAACCCTGAGTTTATTGTGAGATCACACACCAGCCACAAGATCGTACTCAAGATCAACGATCTACGCCAAATATATAAACTTTAAGAGCATATTAATTTTCGTTGTGAGAGTATGAGAGAACAATAAGATCAAAACATGATCGACGTCTCAGATCATAACTTGACTTTAAATTTACTACAACTCTAGTTCATTCTGAGATCACGTGACTGAGCGTATATCTGAGTCTCCAAATGAATTCCTTGACCCTTGGTTTATCATGAGATCTAGCATGATCCGTAGGATTAGAACAAGATCAATGATCTATGCATGATCTCAAAACAAATAAATTAACCTCAAGTCCATCTAGAGATCACGTGACTGAAAGAAAATATAAACCAGACTTTAACTTTGAGTTTATCTAGAGATTGCGAGTTAGATTGAGCCACTGAATCTCCAAATGTTTTGACTAACTCTGGTTCATCAAGAGACTTAGCACACAACACATGATCAAAATCAAATCAACGGCCTGCGCTTAATCTCCAGATGGAAAGAGCATATTCCTTTTTCTTTCAAGATCATGAGACTAAGGGCCACACTAAGTTGTTGAATGAGATGAAATATTCCCTCTAGGTTGTGAGATTAAGAGATATCCAAGGAAAAAATTAATGCAAACATGACATATAAATCACTTAAGTCAATTGAAAAAGTAACTTGAAATTATAACATGTCATGAACAAGCTAGGGTTTAAGATATTTTTAGGGTTTTTTGCATGAATTAGGTGTTTAAGACACGAACAAGGAATAAAACCAGTGACTTAGCAATATGCAGAGAGCGAGGCAAAGACAAGGACATATGATAGAAACCATACAAGCTGGGATCTACCCTTGTGGGAGCCTCATTTACTCCACTTAAAACCAAATTTGGATAGGATGGAAATTTTTTTGTAATAGGAAGTATTCTTCCTATGACTTAGAGATGTATTCTCTAGTCTAAGGACTAAGAAAATGGAGGCACTATCTGCTTCCAAAGGAATTTGTAGTGTATTCAGACAACCAAACACTTAGCTTTCTGAATTCACAAGACAAACTCAGTCATAAACACATGAAATGGGTGGAGTACTTTAATGCTTACACCTATCACATCAATCATCAGAAAGGAGTGAAGAACAAAGTGGCTGATGCACTTAGTAGAATACTTTTGATAGTACAAGAAGTACATCTGTAGAGCATGGGTATTGATAGTTTCAAAGACTTATATGTAGAAGATGAAGACTTTGCAGAAGTATACAGGGTATGTAAGGAGTATAAGAATCATTTTCATAGTGAATTTTTTGAATATACTATGCAAGGTGATCTATTGTTCAAAGGGAATCAGTTATGTGTCCCTAAAGGATCAATTAGGAAAATTCTGATCCAAGAAAAGTACAACAGTGCACTTAGTGGTCACTTTGGAGTCAATAAGACTCAAGAGTTAGTGCAAAGTTTTTTAATTTTGGCCTAAAATGAATTTGGATATAAGAAAGTATGTGGAATCTTGTGTGGTGTGTCAGTAAGCCAAGGGACTATCCTCCAATGTAGGCCTTTATCAACCTCTCCCCATCCCAAGTAGACCTTGGGAATGTTTAAGCATGGATTTTATTGTGGGATTCCCAAAGACTAAGCAAGGAATGGACAATATCTATTTCATAGTGGATAGATTCAGTAAGATGACACATTTTGTCCCATGTAAGATAGTGTGTGATGCTTGTCACATTGCACAATTGTTATTCAAGGAAGTGGTAAGAATCCATGGCTTACCCCTAAGCATAGTATTAGACAAAGATACTAAATTAATGAGTCACTTTTGGAAGATATTGTCTATGTTGGAAACCTACCTGTTGGGAGCACGCTCAGACATGCAAATGTTAGAAGATATAAATCAGTTAAGTTACACTAACATGTCTAAAAACATACTCTTAAAACAAGAAGACTCCACCATGACCTCCGATGAGCTGAACAAGTGCACCCAAGCCTTGTTGATTTTCTCTTAGAGAATTGTGGGTGTGCTCTCCCAACACAATATATTGAATCCCACTATTGATAACAATGCAAGCTAAGAGAGTGAAGAGCTTCAAGAACAAGTATGAGGAACTTGTCTCAAAGCCATCACAAATGATTTGATGTATGCAAAATATATACTATGATTGATATGAAAGATGAACAAAAACTATCTAAGATTCATTCCATTATAAACCTAAGATGTGATATCTAGATTCAACAATGAAATAAACATGAACTAAGGACTACAATTGCTATGAAAATGCTAAATTACTCTATAATAAAACTAGCATGATAACAATGCAAAAACAAGAGATGATTTGCTCTTGAGAAAGGCCTCTATTTATAAATTTTTTGGAGGAGAGAGAAGGCTTGGATGAGGTGGAGCTCATGTGGTATCCACATAGGTGCCACATGAGGGACACATAAGCCATGCAAGAGGCCCACTTTTCTCACACACGTGTGAGCAACTTTGGATGTGATAGGTCAAAGTGTACTTAAAGTACACATGTGAATGATCTTGTAAGAAGGTGTAAGAGGGTGTAAGAGTTTTGGGCCAATGAGATACTTTTGGAAAGTGTAAGAAGGTGTCATCATAGGTGTAAGAAACCTTGTTGGCACCAAATAAGGAATTATTTGGAAA
>MU226068.1:11333187-11349918 GCA_018584345.1 Thuja plicata | reverse complement strand
TTGCAGTAGATTAGATGAATGAATGGCTAAAGAATATAAAAGTGCAGAAATACTTTAAAGTTTTAAGTGTTACTGATTCACCCCTCCCCTCTCAGTAACTTGGTTAATCCTGAATATTTCCAACACACTTGATTGATCAAAATATTTTGATATCTCTTGGACATGTACTCTATCTTGGCTTCATTTAGATGTGAAAAATGGGTAAGATCTTGGGATATTTCCAAGTCACCAGTGTTATGGATAGACCAAATGAACTTATCCCCATCCATTTTCACCTGCACATTGATTAAAGATGGCTTATGTGTCCTAGGTGATAATGACCACATAGCTAAAGTATGGGATCGTGGATCATATCCACATCTCCTGATCATTTATCCAATATATATCTCTGAGGACAAATTTGCATCATGTTTCCTTCTGATCTGATCAATTATGAAGGCTAAATCTAAATCCCAACCAAGTACAAGAAACATTCCACTAGATTTGATTAGTTGCCTAGCCTCATTAGGTGTCATGGTTTCAATTTTGGGGTCATATGCTTGCAAGGCCTACAAAGATTCACTTGGCACTGAACCCTCCTCTGTCAATTGCAACTGTGCCCCCACTTTAAAGAATGAATAAGTTAGCACTGAAATCCTCTATTTTGATGAATGCATCATCTTTCAAGAATTCCTCTTGCAGAATTTCTCTTTCATCTTGGCATAGAAAGAGAGGTATTTCATCTTCTTCTTCATCATCCCTTTTCACTTTCTTTCCTTCCTTGACTGCTTTTCTGAGGTGATGGTCATATGATCTATGTCCAGTGATTACAACACTCACCTTATCTTTTTTATTTTCCTGTGCCTTGTCATGGGAAGGCTCCCCTAATTCCACTTTCTATTTCTTTTTAGGGGGCTCATCAGCCTCATCAGTGTCAGGCACCTTTGTAAGGTCTACCTCTATACTTTTCTCTATTGAGGGTGGCTGATCTGTGGGAGGAGGATTATGAATGGAATAACCTCCTTCACTGTCTTCATCATATTACTAAGAAGAGTGCTTCTCTGGGCCTCTCTCCTTTTCTTCTATCAACACCTAAAGCTAATTATACAAGGTATTACAAGACTCCATCATTTTAATGAGTCTTTGCAAGTAAGGTAGTCCAGAAAAGAAACCTCCAAAGGGAATCCCATTTTTCTTTATTTTTAATTTTAGTTTCATTAGATCCTAATACTGATCTACCCTTCTTTCTACCTCATCTTCCTCCAAGATGTTCCTTATGAGGTCCTCTTCCACACACTCTTCATGCTCTTTGATAGTAGTGATGGTGGGAGTTAGCAATTTCTTGGCACTCTTTATGAATCCCTCTAGGTCTATGTACTTGTATAGGGCCACATTCATTCTATAATGACCCAACCACTTATTCAATGGATCATAGGCTCATTTTCCAATGGTGAAATTGGTAACCTTGAATTGTCAGGGTGTAAAGGTAACTTTCCTATACGGAGCCAGGTGTTCTTTATCTGTCATCATTAATTGCCAGATAATATCCATTATAACTATCCTGTCTCGCACATATTTGGGCAAGATATGTGGGGGATGGGAACATCCATAGACCCTCATCAAAGTAAAGCTTTGTGCATAGTATAAATCTCCCAAGTTATGATCCCCTGACCACTTATCAACATACTGACAAGGCCTGAGAAGTTGCAATACCCTGATTGCCAATCTGGTCATATCCACACCTAGGAAATCTATAATTGGATATGCAGTCCAATTCTAATAGCCACAAAACTCACATTCATTGGAAGTAAAATTTTAAAAACCTAACCCAAAGATGTAGTGGGTTTTTCCTTCCATGGAACATCATCCTTGGCCTCAAATTGTGTACATTCATGCTATTGATATTGAAATATAAAATTAAGTGCATCAAAATTGAATAATGCAAAAATTTAGGGTTTGGTTTAGTGCAGACATCTATAAGGCTTGGATGTATTTGATCTATAACATACTGAATATAATCATAATCAGTATTAGCATGAGAATTTTGTATGTCCAAGATAATCATCAATAAATCTACAAATACCCTTTCACTGCCCCCATCTTTCCACAAAACCCTACACAATTCATAAGAAATGTACTTCACATAATGACTCAAATCTTTAAAGAAATATGGGGCAGTATAATTTGGTATGACAACTATATAATTCCTGTTTACTTTGGGCACATGACCCTGGATTAATTTGGTAACAATAGTGTCCTCTTTGACATACTGATTCTCTAATTTCTTTAAATCAATTTTTGTGGTGCAGGGACGATAGATATCAAAAGCCTTCATAAATGAAGCCCTATCCAATGTAACCAAGGCTGATCCATTACTCTTATTAATGGTTCTAGAAAAAGAATCATATTTCCTAGCTAGCTCTATAAGCAAATCTACGTCTACAAAGTTGTCTAGAACAACTAGCTTAGCTAACCCTAATGTCCAAGGATTGGAAATTGTAATTTCCTTATCCCTATTACTATAAAAGTAATTAAACAAATGATAGCCAAAAACCCCAAGAGTACGTGCATCTCTACAATTTTCTTTATCATCAACAAGGAGTTTGTCATTTACCTTTTTCCCTTCATTGGTTCCAGGTAGCAGAACCGTAGATTCATTAGAATAGTTTCTTTTTCCTTTTTTATTATACTCTGCATCTCCACGTCTGCCACTAGCAGAAGCTCCACTTGGTGCTTCTTGACTCATTGTAATTGGTCTTACTAGACAATGTTGCTTTCTGATACAATATTCTCCTTACAACTAGCCTTGAAACCCAGACAATTGCTTACTTCTAAAAGCACTAAAGCTTAATCAATTTCTAGCTCTGCACTCTAAAAATTTTGGTAAACTAAAATGTACAAAGGAAACATCTATTTATTTCTGAGAAATCAATGCACTAAGTCTATTCGAGATCATGAAATTGTTACTCAATCTCTTCTTTCATTACTCTGTGTGCCTTGACATTAATGTTTCCTAGCTGTGGCGCCTGAAGTTGACAGGTACTTCAAATTTGAAAAACCCACTAGGATAGGTCATGAGTGATTTTTCTAAGTTTTAAAACCCTATTATAAGTGATTAAGCCTTAAACTCATCATGATTGGCTCGTTTCCTTTACCTTTTATAGCTCAGCAGATTTCATACACTATGTCAAGATATTTTCCTTTTAATAGGCTAGATTTTTACTTCATGGCACGAGAACAAACCCACACAAATTTACCTAAATCTTACCATATATCTTTAGGATATTGCATGACTGTATTGTCTCTAAGTCACTGAGAACTTAGCTTTACCTTGGTTTCATCATGAGATTCAATGTGCACCACACAATCTGAATCTTATCAATGGTTTAAATCTCTCTAGTTAACCCAGCTCTCAACACAACTTAAACTTTCTTCTTTTAGAGATCATTCAAATGAGAAAACTCAAAGTCGCTGAATGTTTTGGTTTACCATGAGTTATTTAAGAGATTTCACACTATTCAGATGATTAACTCTTAATCAATGGACTGCGCTAGGTCTCTTTATCATTTTGTACTAGCTGAATCTTTCTGGAGATTATGCGACTACCCTTGGATCACCTTTAATCTAATGGCTCACACTGAATCTCTCAATCTTTAATCTTAACTCTAGTTTGTCATAAGATCATGCGACTGAAGGCCATCTCTAAGTCGCCTGATAAATTTCTCAACCTTAGGTTTAATCTAAGACTTTACAAACACCACAGATCTCTAAGGCATTTAAACATGTGTCAACATCTTATTCATTATCTCTTAATCATTGAAAAAACCTTGACCTTTTGACTTCCTTCAGAAACTCAATGCCAACCACAAGGTTTAACCTTAATCTACGGTTCAGATTTTCTCGCATCAAAAATTGACCTATCTCTGAATTAACCATAACTAACCATAGTTCATCTGGAGATTTAGTGATTGAGTGAATCTCTAAGTCACTAAAAAAATAATCTAAATCGGGTTCTACCTTGAGATTACATTCCAGCCCTTGATTCTATTTTAATCCAATGGTCTTTGCCAAATCTCGAGACCTTTCATTTAACTCTGCTTTCATTCTGAGATAACACGACTTCATTATCTCTAAGTCTCGAAAAGAAACTTTACTTCATTTAATCTTAACCTAGGTTTATCCAATGACTGCATGAAAAACCTTATATCTAAATCGCTAAAAGAATCTTTAACTCATGAGTTTATTAATAGATTAAGTGCATGCTACTAGATTAAGTCAAAAATGACACAAGATCTACGACTATCTCTTAATCTATAAATTTCTTTCTTAACTCTGATTTCCTATGGAAACTTCATGACAAAGAAATAATAAACTTTGTCCTTAACCTTGGGTATGTTAAGAGCTTATGTGACTGAGTAAACCTCCAAGTTGCCAAACAATATTTATAACTTGAGTTTAATTAGGAGATATGGCACTATCCGCATGATCAAATCTTAATCCTTGGTTGTTGCTAAATCTATGAATAACTTAAAGCATATTCCTTTTATCTCAAGATTAAGAGATAAAATCTATCTCTAAGTCACTAAAGAAAATAGAATATTCGGTTCTCATTGTGAGACAAGGAGATAAAAGATTTCACTTAAATCATGTGACTTAAAAGATTTAAGTTACTCGACAAAAAAGGTAACTTCAAAATAGAACTAGGCTGAGAACACTTAGGAATTTTTTGCATGACAAGAAACAAATAACCTAGGGCTTAGGGTTTTCACATTTCTTATTGCTTTCATTTCTTGGAGATTAACATTTTCAGGAAAATTTGGTAGTACTTTGGACAGGTCTTGACATTTCAGGCAAAATTAACACTGGGAACCCAAAAATTTATAAAAAGACTCAAAAATTGGAAATATATCCAACAGTGTCTCTCTCTGAGGATGTTTGAACATAATCTCATATAAAGAACCACAGATCTCTGGGAGGCAGACCACAAATAACTAACCTACTACAAAAGAAAACACACAACAGAAAAGCAAACTTACCTGTACATAAAATACAAAGCTACTATGCATGGAAGGCAGAACTAATTGAAGAAAGGTTTCAAGAATTTTCCATGCATTTCCAATTCAAATACCTCTCCATCCATATTATTTAAGATATATGAATGTTCTCCAAATCTTTGATGAATTATAAAGGGGCCTAACCATAAGGACTCAATTTTTTTTATGCTTCCCTTGTATTTAGCTCTTGCATTCCATTAAAGAACCAGGTCATCAAGATGGAACTTCCTATCACTTACTCTTTTATCAAACATGTAATTCATTTTTTTCTATAACTTGATGTTTTCCTTTTGACTGTCTTTTCTTATTTCATCCAACTCTACTAGCTGCACCATTCTTTCTTGCATTGGATCAGGGATTTCTAGTTCCTCATCTTAGATGAACTTATACATTGGAAGTAAATTATTTACAGGCATTCTTGACTAAACACCATACACTAATTCAAATGGATATTTCCATGTTACTTTCTTCACAGTGATCCTATCAGCCCACAAAGAAAGTTTCATCTTTGAATGCCAAGCTCTCTTATTTTTCTCCACGGTCTTTTTTCAAAATTTTCAAGATACTCTTGTTACTTGATTCTGCTTTTCCATTGGCATGTGGATGATATGGGTAAGAGTATGACATCATAATTCCATATTCATCATAGAAATCCTTAAATTCCTCTAACCTGAAACACATAACATTGTCCATTATCAATTTTATAGGGACAACAAATCTGGTCAGAATATTCTCCATCATAAAATCAATAACCACCTTACTAGTTGCCTTCTTAGTAGGAATAACCTCTATCCATTTTATGAAGTAATTTGTAGAAACTAATATCCAACTATGTCCACTACTAGATTTTTATGAGAACTCCCCAATGAAGTCAATCCCCCACATGGAAAAAGGTGCCTCAACCACTACTGGAATTAGCAATAAAGCACAAGAATACTTTACCTTGGAAGCAAATTTCTGACATACTTCACACCTTCATACAAACTTGATGGAGTATTTAAATAAAAAAGGCCAATAATAACCATCCCTCAAGATCTTATGAGTAGTAGTTTTGGCAGAGTAATGTCCACCACACACACTTGCATGTACTTCTATTAGCACATTTTCATCTTGCCCCTCATCTAGACCTCAAAAAAGTACACCATTTCTGTCTTTCAAATATAGATCTCCTTGTACTAATGTGTATCTTTGAGCTTGGAACCTGAGAGTTCTCTTCTGATTTTTGGTCATAATCTCAGGGCACTTGGCATTTTTGAGATAGTACATGATATCAACATAATAGGAATGTCTTTCAATACTTGTCACTGTTGAATATTGTATTTTTACATTATTTATCTGAATCAAATCCATATTCTCTTCTGTCATTAACTTTGCTAGGCATAATCCTCTTACTAATTTGGTAATGTGAATTTCCAAATTAAAGTCTTGAATCCTATTTATCTATTTACATTGTTTACCAGTAACCTTTGATTGAGTAAGAAAATCCTTGATTTCTGCATGAGGTACATATGCAATCACTTTTTCACAAACCAAATAAGGTCTGTATGACTTCACAACTTTAACTAAGGCATATGCTTGTTTTTCCATCATCTCATAGTTCAACTCTGCAGCTTGAAGGGATTTACTAAAAAATGCAATGGGATTCTCATAACCCTCCTCATCCTTTTGTAGTAACACAACAACAATTGTATGAAAAGATGCAAAAGTAAATAATGAAAATGGAGTACTATAATCAGGAGAGCTTAAAACAGGTGCTTCTTGAATTGCCTTCTTGATTTTTTCAAAAGAAAATTGTGCTTCTTCATCCCATTCAAAATTTGCATCCCTTTTCAATAAATTAATTATAGGCTTAACAATATCTGAAAAGTTAGTAATAAATATTGTTACAACATTAATCTTACCTAAGAAAGATTGCACCCCTTTAACATTCTTTGGAGCAGTGACCTTTTGAATTGCTTCTACCCTTTCTGGGTCAATTCTTACTCCCTCTTTTGACACTATATGTCCTAACAATTTTTATTCTATTATTGCAAACTGACATTTTTTAGGATTCAAACAAGCACCATATTCCAAATCCTTATTAACAATCTTCTCTAAATGTCCACAATGGTCCTCTACTTTCTTAGAATATGTTGTCAAGTCATCTTGATAGATCACCATGAATAAATCAATAAATTATTTAAATGCAACATCCATAGCTCTCTGGAATGTTGTGCCTACATTTATAAAACCAAAGGCATCCTAATATACACATATGTTCCCCATGGAGTAGTCAATGCATTTTTAAATTGTTCTAATTCCTTTACTAATACCTGGTTGTAGTCTAAAAAACCATCCATCATTGACAATAAATCACAACTAGTAACTTTGTACAACATCGCCTCCATGTTAGGCAAAGAGTAATTATCTTTTAGAGATGCAATATTCAAGTTCCTAAACTCAACACAAAGTCTTATATCACCATTCTTTTTCCTTACTGAGACCAAATTAGAGACCCAAGTTGAATGTCTTATGGGTTGAATAATCCCTGCATCCCTTAATTTCATCAATTCTTGTTGCATTTTGGGGGCCAATAATGGGTTGATTGGTCTCTGCTTTTGTCTAAATGGCTTAGCATCTTGTTTCAGTGAGATATCATGTTGGAAAAGGTCCTCCCTATAGGATTTTAATTCCTCATAAGACCAGACAAATACATGCTTATGTTTCCTTAACAATTTTACCAAATTTGACCTAACATGGGAGTCTAACCTTTTTCTAATATACACTATTTGAGGTGTGGTTTCTGATCCTAGATTTACTTCCTATAAATCCTTAATTTTAGCATTTCTTTCTTTTGATAATGATCATCTTGATTATTGAACAATTCTTCTAATTCTATCAGCCCTTTAGGAATCTGATTAGTACTCAACTGGACAACCTTATTCCCCAAAACAATATCCTTGCCATCAAACACCTCAACTAAAGAGTTACAATCTACATGTTGGTCTTCATAATTATTAAGGCATTGAATAAACTTGAGAATATCCTTGTCATCTTCTAAAAATTTCCAGTTGTAAACATTGTCAGGGACAACTAGTCTATTCTTAACTCCACTATCGATACCCCACTCAAAGTCAAATCACCATTCTTTAAAGAAAAATTAGCTAGAAAATTTGCCATGATATTTTTTGACCTCTCTATCCATTCAATGTTAAAGGCATCAAAAAATTCAATGTGATCCCAAATAGAATGTTTGTACATATTCAATTTGTCATTTTTACAACATACTTGGATCTAACTTGTGCTACTACAAGCTCAGAAACACCATAAAATTTTAAAAATTTGATTCTATGCTTAGTAGCAATATTTAATCCCAAGGCTTCATACTCAGAAATATTATTTGTACACTGAAATGATAAAAAGAAAGAATGCTTAAATGTTGTACCCGATGGAGAAATAAATAGGACACCATAACTGATCCCTCTTTGGAACAAGCTCCATCAAAGTACATCTACCACAAATTTCCCTATTGTGTATTCAGTTCTTCAATTAATGGATCTACACTTTTGCATTGTGGAATAATCTTATCTACTATGAAGTTTTCCATGTCTATGTCCACACAACAATTAATGTCAGTATTTTAATTTAGTTCAATCATATGAGGAGTCCTACTTTCCCATGACACCTTAACATTATTACCAGCAATGTTGAAAGTAGCGTAAGACAAATCACATTGAATACTTCCACCCATTGAAGCACTCCATTTTCTTGATAGCAACATGGCATAATGAGGTGGAATATCAACAAACAACATACTCATTGTTAACATTTTGTCAGGACATAATACTAACCTATAAGGAAAATCCTTAATAGTACCAATAACAGGGATTTCTCTGGTGTCCATTGCCTGACATCTTCCATGAGGAGTGTCAACTTGTAATCCCATTGACTTCATTATCTCTGCAGGCATAAAAGTGTTAGATGCTCCAGAATCTATCATACAATTTTTGAGCATCTTACCATTAATAAACAAATTTAAGAAATTGGGATCAACAACTCCTGAGGAAGTTTTTGTATTTAAATAAATTTGAGGGATTTTTGAAATCATTCCTTCAGACTCTTTTCTCTTGCTATCAGAATTATCATGTATGTTTTTTTAATATTCTCAACACCTTTCTAGTTTTTGGAATTTTATTGATGAAACACCATTTAGCATTGTAAGGACCTTTTCCTTATGTTCTTTAATTCTCATCATTTCTAAAAATAGAAATTTAACAGTCATTTGTGACAAACACTGCCCCATATCAACATGGGTGTATTTTACATCAGATGAATTTTTTTTCTCGATAGTAATATTACTATCCTCAACTTGAATGTTTAGATATGAATCTTCCTTCTTTGATTTCTTATTCTTCACTAGAGGAGGGGAAAAAATTGTTTCTAATACTTTGGCCTTTTCTTCATAGACAATGTTTGAACCATTCAACTTGTTTACAATTTTGACCTTTGGCTTACTTACATTCTCAATAGATCCTTCCTTCTTTTGTATCTACTTGGAATCTACTTTCTTTTCTTTAATAAAGATGCCAGCTAGTTGGCTACCTGTATCACCAAATACTCTATTCCTTAAGTTATAATTACTTCTTTCTTTAATAGCCAGATCAGCCGTAATTCTTGCTATTTCCTCATCAGAAGGTTTTCTCACTATTCTTGATTCCTAACTATTTTGAGCATAACATATTATATTAGCAACCTTTTCTTTTTCATTATCAGACAAAACTTGTTGATGATATAATTCTACTCTACCTTGTGAACCATACATATCATGGTTCTCAACTTCATTATTAGAATCTACATTAGGACATGAATAAGAATCATTCATAGCACAACCATTATAATCACACAACTCACCTTCTGCCTCTCCTTGTTCCTCATTTGCATTCATGTCTAGAGAAACAACACAAAAATTAGGATTATGTGGGGCTTGACAAGATTCACACCAATAATCATCATTGCACATACTAACAAAATTTTTATGCAAAGGATCATGAGTCCTATTATTAGGATTGTCCTTTCTTTGTGGGATAATAGGTTTACCATCTTTAAATTGGGTACCATATGGGTGATTTGGCATCCTATTTTGGGGATTATAACTATTATAGGATGGCTTATTATTCTGTGGAGCTTTATAATCTTTAAATTCTGATTCCTTTTGATTTCTCCTACTAAAAAACCCATCATCCCTTCTACCCAATTTTCCTAATACTCTTCTATTCATTTCTATATTAACACCTATCTTATAAGCTTCAGTAAGGCTTCTTGGATTCTTGTCTCAGGGAGAATATCCCATTTTAGAATCAAAATCATTTAAATATGTAGAAAGACATACCTTTTCATCAAGTTTCATATTCTGTAAAAACTTATGCATAGCTCTTTGGAACCTTGTATTGAATTCAGTAACTTCCTCATTTGAATTTTTCTTTATATTGTTAAATTCATTTAACAAGAATCCCTCATTTGTCTTATCACCATATTGATCTTTAAATAAATCTATCAATTCATCCATAGATCCCACAGAACCATGAGATATCCCTCTAAACCATTCCCTAGCATCTTTAACTAAGGATTGAACAAAAAGTTTCATCAAGACATCTTCATGATTAATTATAAGTTCATCTATGATATCAATAAATTTTCTTAAGTGTACCTCACAATTAATAACATTATTTCCTAAAAATTTTGGGAGTCTATCCCCAATCTCATTTGGTACTATATTGGGATAACTAGGAATACCAATGAAAGAAAATTGCTTGCACCTTTCTGCACGAAGTGGTCTCCTTTGGAACCAATCATTATCGTAGAAGGTAGAAGCCTTGGCATTTGATGTTGTAGCACTTTCAGCACCAGCATGGGAAAATCTAGAATATTGTAGGAAATCAATCTTCTTCTTCATCTCTAAAGTAGTAGCATCTGCTTCTGCTTTCTCCAACATTTTGGCCATGGTTTCCTTATCCCTTTTGGATTTCTCAAGGTCAATGTCTAATTTAGACATTTTCTCTATTATAACTTTGTGACTTTTGGGTTCATCTGTTTCACTTCCTGTCATCTTCTTTTTTCGTTTATCTTTAGAAACTTGAGAACCAATACTTTGGTGAGTGACAGGTTTCTCTTGATCTCTATTAGATCTTTCAACATTTTTTGTTGCTTGATATCTCAATGATCATCTTCTTAATCTATCAACATTTTTTTGATCTTTTTTTTTCTTATTTTCTTTATCTTTTTTCTTTTGCTCAAGATTGGCCAATCGCCTCTTCAAAATTCTTTCTTCAACAAGTTCATTAGAGAGAACCTCAGAATCTGAGCTAGTGGTATTAGTCCCCTCTCTTTCACTAGGAGTGCTTCTATTTCCATATGTATCTAATCCCAAGTCAAGAGATTATTCATATTCTGATGTGTTTCCCTCATGACTAGACTGGGTTGAATCTTCTCTCCTATTATTCTCCTCTTCTCTTCTTGGAGATGGATTTTCTATATTATTTTTGTTCTTATTTTCTCTCCAAGACTATTTAGTGCTAGAAGTAGTTGGAATCACACCTTCCAACTCAACTTCAGGATGCTCTCTTACTCTAGATCTGGTATTCATATTAAGAAAATGTGTATAAATATTGAGTATTACTTAGCATTGATTACAAATATTTCTTTGAGTCACCACCCAAAAAAAGTTGGGAAAATACAACACAACCTAATATTTAATATTACAAGAGTAACTTTCATCTTTAAAAATTAAAATACTAGAGATTTTCTGAAAGTTCAACATGATTTTAATCTCTATCCCCAGCACAATCGCCAATTTGTTAGCACTTTTCTTGCAGAACCTTAATATAACATTAATGCTTGACTCTTATATTCCCAATATTTAATTCTAACAATACAAAGTTTAATTGATGAAGATTAATCCTCCTTCTTCTTTTAGCTCCATAGACTCAGGCGAGTGTACCTTCAATAGATTATGGATTCTTAATAACTATGACAGAGGATTAGGGGTTACACTAATTTTCCTATTGCCTTTTACTACAACAACTGATAGAACACCTTGTAGATGACTATAACCAGTTTAATATAGAGCTTAACAAGCCAGACCATGAACATAACAATAGCAAACAACAGTGAGACAAGGATTCTCATCCTTCTTTTTAGAGTTCTTGAATCAGGAAGGATAACCTAATGATTCTCTCTCCAAGGAATCAACAAATTGAATTGTATTCTCTAATACAACTACTTAACTATGTATGTTCTTTATAACAAAAAAGTAAATGATTGTTTGTTTTAATATTGATGATGAAGAAATGCTTATCAAACCCTAGACCAGTGCCTTAATCTTAGGCAAAGAGTCAAATGAGATATAAATTCACAGAAACTAATTAATATAAATACACATGTAGCTCAGATAGAATGCCTTACAAACTACCTTTTCATTCTCAT
The DNA here is from genome assembly GCA_018584345.1 of Thuja plicata. NCBI lineage: Eukaryota > Viridiplantae > Streptophyta > Pinopsida > Cupressales > Cupressaceae > Thuja > Thuja plicata. The sequence continues at coordinate 11,337,424 of MU226068.1, read as the reverse complement.
ACCCCTGTATCAAATCCTCACACTAATGTATAAATCTCTAGAACCACTCAGAAGAATTACTCCCTCCTTGAAAGAAACTTATAAGTAATTGCACAATTATCTTATAACTGGTATATTTAAGATGCCTTACAAATTAAACATACAAGAGCATAGACAGAAATATAAGAAGACAAAAATGATATGGAACAGGAAAGTCCACTATATTTTATTAATATGCTTCTATTTCAATACATTGAGAAAGACTAAAAGCATGAAAACTAAGACAAAAATGAGAATTCTACCTCGTAGTTATATATTTCACCATACTTACAATTATGTTACAACTTTCTATTTATAGAGCACTAGCCATCTTGGAATCCTAGAAAGAAAGGATGCAAAAAGCTTCAGATGGCTAGGCTGAAACCCTAAAGTGCTAGAAGACAAAACATAATTACACCTTCAAGCGGTGGAAAGAGAAAAAAAGTAGAAAATCAGATTTGATTTCCAAATCTTGGATAGCTGGCACCTTTGTCTGTAGATATTCTGGATAACCTCTTGTAGTTATTGTGAGACCTATTGACCACCAATACAGTCTAACTTACACTAGTCTTATTGATGATTATCCTCCTTGTGCTCATAGGTAAGGTTCTAGGTTCCTCTTCATTCTTCTTCCAATACATCCAAGTCAATAGCTACATGATTTTTCTTCTTGGGCTTGGTGATGTTGTCCCATTCTGTCACTTCTATCTCTGAAGGCCAATTAAAGCTATGGATATTGTGTAATTGTTCCTTTTGCCTGTCCCATCTGGCATCTTTAATGAGCTTGAAATCTGTTACAAACTTAATGAAGTTTCTTTCTTCTTTAAAAGCCTCATCCAAGGTCTTATTAAACCTATCCATATCTAGTGCAACATTATATACTATAAATGCATCTTTAATAGGCAATAAGGTATCAAATTCACCCCTCCAATATGATATTGCTTTAATATTATTATTGTCTCCCTTTATTGGAGGAATAGATATATTATAATCCGGCCCAAACATATTGATCTTGACCTGTATCTTATTTTCTTTGCCTTTGAAGAAAGACAAAGTGGCTCCAATATGCTCAATTTCTTCTCTCACTTGACTGACAATCTCAGGCAGATCTTCCCTATGTGGTTGTAAGGCTCCTAACCTTTCAACAAGTGATGCCCTACCTGACCAAGTTCCAAAATAAGGACTTAAAGTTGTAATATGGTTGCTGACCTCTGTTTCTAGGTTAGGTAGCTTTCTATAAGCATTGTGTACCAAATTGACTTTACTTTTTAGGATATCAATCCTATGTTGCAAGATTTTCCATAGGGCTTCCAAAGCCAGTTTATTTTGATCCTTATCTATTTTCTCTATTCCTACAGGAATATCTTCTATAGTCTCAGTATGATCATCTACAACCTATTTAGGTGGAGCAAGTATAGCCTTGGGTGCCTCTTTTAATTTCTTATTCAATTCCTCCACCTTCCCTTCTAATGCCTTGATCTTAATCAAGCATACTTCTCTATCCTTTACTATAGCACTTGATTGATCAAAAATCTTTTGATATCTCTTGGACATGTGCTCTATCTTGGCTTCATTCAAATGTGCAAAATGGGTAAGAGCTTGGGATATTTCCAAGTCACGAGTGTTATGGATAGACCAAATGACCTTATCCCCATCCAGTTTCTCCTGCACATTGATTAAAGATGGATTTTGTGTCCTAGGTGCCAATGAACACATAGCTAAAGTCAGGGATCATGGATCATATCCACATCCCTTGATCATTTCTCCAATCTATGTATCTGAGGATAGCTTTGCATCAGGTTTCCTTCTAATCTAATCAATTATGAAGGATGAAGCTAAATCCCAACTAGGTACAAGCAACATTCTACTAGATTTGACTAGTTTCCTAGCCTCATTAGGTGTCATGGTTTCAATTTCAGGGTCATATGTGTGCAAGTCCTACAAAGCTTCACTTGGCACAAAAACCTCCTATGTTAGTTGCAAATGTGCCCCCACTTCTTGCTGCTTTATCTAGATCAAGAAATTTTTGAACTCCTCTATTTTGATGAATGCATCATCTTTCAAGAATTTCTCTTGGTGAATTTCTCTTTCATCTTGGCATAGCAAGAGAGGTATTTCAGCTTCTTATTCATCATCCTTTTTCACTTTATTTCCTTCCTTGATTACTTTTCTGAGGTGATGGTCATATGCTCTACTTCCAGTGATTATAGCACTCACCTTATCTTTTTTCTTTTCCTGTGCCTTTTCATGGAAAGGCTCCCCTAATTCCACTTTTTGTTTCTTTTTAGGGGGCTCATCAACCTCCTCAGTGTCAGGCACCTTTGTAAGGTCTATCTCTATACTTTTCTCTATTGAGGGTGGCTGATCCATGGGAGGACTATGAACTAAATAGCCTCCTTCACTTTCTTCATCATATTCCAAAGAAGATTGATTCTCTGGGTCTCTCTCCTTGTCTACTATCAACACCTCAAGCTGATTATACAACGTATTATAAGACCCCATAATTTTATTGAGTCTCTGTAGGTAAGGTAATCCAGGAAAGAAACCTCCAAAGGGAATCCCCTTTTTCTTTATTTGTAATTCTAGCTTCATTAGATCCTAATACTGATCTACCCTTCTTTCTACCTCATCTTCCTCCAAGATGTTCCTTATGAGGTCCTCTTCCACACACTCTTCATGCTCTTTGATAGCAGTGATGGTGGGAGTTAGCAATTTCTTGGCACTCTTTATGAATCCCTCTAGGTCTATGTACTTGTACAAGGCCACATTCATTCTATAATGACCCAACCACTTATTCATTGGATCATAGGATCTTTTTCCAATGGTGAAATTGGTAACCTTGAATTGTCAGGGTGTAAAGGTAACTTTCCTATGCAGAGCTAGGTGTTCTTTATCTGTCATCATTAATTTCTAGATAATATCCATTATAACTATCCTTTCTCACACATATTTGGGCAAGATATGTGGGGGATGGGAACATCTATAGACCCTCATCAAAGTAAATTTTTGCGCATAGTAGAAACCTCCTCAGTTATGATCCCCTGACCACTTATCAACATACTGACAAGGCCTAAGAAGTTGCAATACCCTGATTACCAATTTGGTCATATCCACACCTAGGAGATTTATAATTGGATATGCAGTCCAATTCTGATAGCCACAAAACTCACATTCATTAGAAGTAAAATTCCAAACCCTAACCCAAAGCATACTGAATATAATCATAATTATTATTAGCATGATAATTATGCATGTCTAAGATAATCATCAATAAATTTGCAGATACCCTCTCACTGCCCCCATCTTTCCCCAAAACCCTAAACAATGCATAAGAAAATTACTTCACATAATGACTCAAATCCTTAAAGAAATATAGCGCAGTAGATTTTGGTATGGAAACTATATAATTTATGTTTTCTTTGGGCACATGACCCTGGATTAATTTGGCAACAATAGTGTCCTCTCTGACATATTGATTGTCTAATTTATTTAAATCAATTTATGTGGTGGAGGGATGGTATATATCAAAATCCTTCATAAATGAAGCCCTATCTAATGTAACCAAGGCCGATACATCACTCTTCTTAATGGTTATAGAAAGAGAATCATATTTCCTAGCTAGCTATATAAGCAAATCTACATCTACAAAGATGTCTAGAACAACTAGCTTAGCTAACCTTGATGTCTAGGGATTATAAATTGGAATTGCCTTATTCCTGTTAGATTTTCTGAACTGCAAATCTTTCCAAGATCACCTGCATGCAAAGCTATTACATAAACAGAAGCAAAAGATAGAAGATAGAAGGATCTATGGCGGCTAAAAGGCCAGAGAGTTGAAAACCATGTTGACAGAAATAAAGCTTCTATATTCAACAATGAAATGATTTACAATCTCGGTACAGAAATGCAAAGCGGTCAATCCTTATAAAGGATACTGAAACCCTAAAATGGAAACTTCTAAGAAATAGAAACTTCCTAAGTCTAACTTAAGCAAAGAGTAGATGAACTAATAATTAACTGATTTAATTATTAGCAATACTCGACTACTCCAACACCCCCCCTTAAGTGTAACTTAGGGAGAAGAAAAAAAGATAAACTACTACAGAAAGCAGGAAAGATGGGTCCCGGCAACTAGGCCTGATCAGGTACCCAAAACATAAAGGGAAAAGATGTCCCAGAGAAAGGAACAAGAAAAGAGCAAGAAGCATCTCCGAAGCAT
>MU226068.1:11307038-11319906 GCA_018584345.1 Thuja plicata | reverse complement strand
TGAAATGCTTTCTTCATTATGAGTTGGAATATTGTAGGTTAGTCATGTATATATGAAGTCTTCTCCATCATGAAGCATATGTATTTGTATTGGAAGAGGTTACCATAATGAAACAAAGACTCACTACTTTCATGCTTAGAGTATTCTATTTCTTATAATGAAAATGTTATTCTTCTTGGTAAAATGATATCCAAGGTTGATAGAATAGACAATAAAAAAATTTCATTAGATTACATAGTTTGGTTGATGAATGAATTTAATAATCTCTCTAATGTTGGTTGTAAGATTTCATATTCATTCAATCAATCTCCATTTTAATAAAAAAAAACTCATTCTTGTTCCTCTAAATTGAAGCCTGAAACAATGAACAAAGGAACATGTTAGATTACTATGTGAAAATCTCATGCAACTATTATTCAATCCATAATACCTCTGGTATAATACACTAATTAGATAAACCAATACATTCTTGTGGATTTCAAAAATAATAAAACAATCCAATTATAAGAAGCAAAAAAAAAAAATATGAAAACAAACCTACCATACATTTTCCAGGTCTCTGGAAAATGTATGGGGAGGGAATTAATTCCCTCCCTCACACATTACACAGAGAATATTCTTTTATTGGTTCTATTTCTAACTCACCTTTATTATTCCCTTAAATATACCTTTAATTGCCTCTTAAAACTAATGATAACTTTTAAGAATAGACTTAATGTTTCTCCCATCCCCGTGGGACCCACCTTATAATTTATCCCCTCACTTTACCTTCCCATGCAAAATTTTAGGGGACGTGGTATTAAATCTCTTACCAAGTTTTTTCCATTTTCAATTGGATGTATAGTGGCTCTGACATGTTTTAATTTCATCACCAAGAAAAGTAATTATCTCCACCTTATGAGTTGACCTTGTTGTGTACCCCCTTTTCATGAAGGATTTCGCATGACCTATGCCTTGGTCTTTCTGCAACATGTTCATTCTCCCATGCAAAATTTATGCCTTAGAAACTTCACCTCATTAGTTGTGGGCTCCACCAGCTTGCCTCCATTCTCCTTAGTAATTCACAGGCTTTAAGCATGGAAATTCGCACTTTTTCCCCCCACTTGTCTAGTGATGTGACCATTGGGAAAAGTGATAGTAGATAGGGAGCTAGTATATAGGAGGCTAGTGGATAGGTAGACTTAAAGGCTATTGTATAGGTAGTTTATTATAATTATAGGTTTAATTACATAGTTAATTTAGTTTAGTATCCTATTTTCTTAAAAGTATTATATTCTTTCTATTATAGACATTATTATAAATGGAGTATTATATGCAATTAGATTAAGTTTGTAATAAATTTAAAATTGATTTATCTTATTCAAATTAAGTGGTTCCAATTAATGGAGGTAATTCTTTTACTTAATTTTAAATTATGTTAATTAATTCTAGAATGGTACCTTTGTTATGTGTGAATAATATAAAGAATGACTTTACGTTGCGGAGGTAAATTACTCATTATTTAATTATAATCATGAAAATTTGTTAGACATAGTTATTTATTGGTATAGTTAATTATTGAAAATGGATGTAGTTAATTATTGAAAATGGATGTTAATTTTGACAAATTAAACTATGTTGCCTATGCGTTTGAAAGATTAGAGGTTAATGTAAATCTTCTTATTAAGATCAATATACTATTCTATCAAGAAATTTAAGGACTATAGTTTTATGAGAAATTGTAAAGCAGAGTTTAATTGTGTTAGGAGGATAAGGTTTAGATTTGGTTTTGTTTATTGAATTTTTATCTAGTGGGTAATGGTTGAAAGTAAATGGGAATTAGAATTTATTGAATAAGTTGTAATTTAGGTTAGAAAAATAAGTGACTTCTAGGACAACTTATTTCAACGTATGGCTCCTCACAACAGAATATCATCCTGATAATTATACGTATATTAAAACTTGGACCTAGGGTTAAATCAACCAATTCAGTTATTCACATAACCCGTATGACTAGTTGATGTTCTAATTTACATTTGTAGGTGATGTATCCCTAATTCAACTTGTGCTTATACCTTTCTATACGAAGACAACCCTTACTGTGATAACTCTTTTCCTCAAATTCATCCCTGTTAGTGGTATGCACTTGCGCATAAAAAATAAAAATTGTATGTGTGTTTTGCCCTAGTTTTGGGCATGACACTTAAGTTTGCATGTTTTAAAGCAGTAAAAAAAATTAAAAAAATAAAGATTACATTGCTTCCTCTGCACATAATGGATTAAAAAGTAAATCAAGAAGTTATAAAGACAACTTCAATGATTTATCTGATGTGGAAAGTCAGATCCACTTTTTGTGGGATGTAACTGACTATCGGTTCTTGGCTGTCAGTTTGAACTTACAGTCTATCGGTGTTCCTTGTCTAAAATGTTCATCGGGTTCCCTATATCTATCAGGTTCCACTCTTTGTTGTTTTTTGGGTAGCACTGTTGATACTTCATCAGGTATCCTTATATTTTTGTCATCAGAAAACACTTTGACAGTGTTGGATAGTGATGTGCCCTGTCTATCAGTTTAGACTAAACCGATGGTGCAGATCATGTTTCTCTCTAAGTATACTAATGGAAAAATATAATGCCTTCAGTTAACCCAAATCTTAGTGCAACTTAACCTTTCTTCTTTTAGAGATCATGCGACTGAGAAAACTCAAAGTCGCTGAATGTTTTGGTTTACCATGAGTTTGTTTAAAGATTTCATGCCATTCATATGATTAACTCTTAATCAATGGCCTATGTTGAATCTCTTAATCATTTTGTACTTGCTAAATCTATCTTGAGATTACATGCCAACTCTTGATTCCATTTTAATCCAATGGTCTGCGCTTAATCTCGAGACCTTTCATTTAACTCCACTTTCAATCTGAGATAACGTGACTTCATTATCTCTAAGTCTCAAAAGGAAACTTTACTTTACTTAATCTTTACCCAGGTTTATCCAATAACTATGTGAAAAACCTTATCTCTGAATCACTGAAAGAATATTTAACTCATGATTTTATTAATAGATTAAGTGCAAGATGCTAGATTAATTCAAAAATGACACAAGATCTATGGCTATCTCTTAATCTCTGAGTTTATTTCTTAACTCTGATTTCCTATGGAGACTTCATGAAAAAGCTGAAGTAGACTCTATCCTTGACCTTAGGTATGTTAAGAGATTACATTATTGAGAAAACCTCCAAGTCACCAAACAATCTTTATAACTTGAGTTTAATCAGGAGATTTTGTGCTATCCACACGATAAAATCTTAACCCTCAATTTTTGCTAAATCTCTGAATGACTTAAAGCATATTCCTTTTATCTCAAGATTAAGAGATACAAGATATCTCTAAGTCACTAAATAGAATATAATATTCGGTTCTCATTATGAGACAAGGAGATAAAATATTTCACTTGAAGCATTTGACTTAAAAGTTTTAAGTTACTCGACAAAAAGGTAACTTTGAAATAGAACCAGGCCGAGAAAATTTAGGGATTTTTTGCATGAAAAGAACAAAAATAACCTAGGGCTTAGGGTTTTCACATTTCTTATTGCTTTCATTTCTTGGAGATTAAAATTTGTAGGAAAATTTGATAGTACTTAGGCAGGTCTTGACATTTCAGGAAAAATTAACACTGGAAACCCAAAAATTTATAGCAAGACTCAAAAAATGGAAATATATCCAACAACTCTTTCAAATTTTTGGCCCTCATGCAATAAAAATGGAGATGCAATCCCAATTTGTTCTACACTTTATCATTATCTCCTAGAATTTCTCTTCGATCACCATTAAAACTGCATCTATCATTTCCTCTATTTTTATCTTTAGCAAACCTTTACTAGTAAATTTGAGGCCAAATTCTGATGGCTATCTGTTGAAATTACAATGCCTATTTGTCAAAAATTTGACAGATGTAGCCATTGGGGTTATTTCATTGGAAATTTCTATAGAAGTGGTAACCATTGGTATTCTGACATCTCTATCCATCAGAACTTACCACACTAATAGAAACTTATTATATCATTTCATATGATACATCTATCGAAACGCCGAAGGATAGAGTGTCAAGATGTCGATGGATAGGTAGTGACTATCTGATAGGAAAACTAATTTGCATGAATAATAGACTTCTAATAAGGGTTATAACTTACTATAGACCCTTACGACTCAACTTTCCATAGTTAGCTATATTCAATAGTCTTGCAAACATGTAACTCTCTGATTTTTGTCCTAACTCCTATTTGGACTGCAATAGTGGTCTCTACCTCAACACAAGAAAAGACCATAGAATAATATTTGCAAGTATGGTTTCTAGGGTCCTCTAATACTTCCTTTTCAAACCTCAAGAAAACAGACTTTGCAAGTACTACAAACACCAAAACTCAGGGTTCTTGCTCATTCTCTGTCAGGCTGCAACAGTGGACTTTTCCTCCAATGAAAGTCATGAATTAGGAACCAAGGCTATTTTTCATGGGTTTTAGAAACTTCCAACTCTACAATGACCAATCCCAAAACAACAAGCAACCATTCTAGTCCTGCATCTTAAATCAACCAGCCTTTAACATGTCTTGATTGAGGAATGAAAAAAGGAAAGCATGGAATATAAAAAGCATTGGGGTATAAAGAAGGACATCTCAGAATGGAAAAAAAAGATATTTTATTCTGAGGAGAGGAACTGCTCTATATAGCAGCTTGCGGCCTTTGAAGACAAAACTTCATGCATGGCTATTAGATGATATTAGGGAGGGAAATGCTCAAGAAGAAGATTTTATTTTCTCGGTGTCATCAGGGTCATTATGTAGGTGTTATCATATTTGCATGTATTTGTATTAGCTAGACTGGTAAATTTTAATTTTCATGTGTTGTTTAAACTTTGAATTATATACAAAAAATACAAAAAAAAATTATTGCTAGAGTGTTTCTAGGTTTATTATATGTGCATTTAGTTGAGTGAAAGTATTCCTTAGAAACTTAAAATAATGTATTCAGTAATGCAGCTTCTTTGTCATCAAACAAAAGTATTGAAAAAAAATTGCCAGCTTTAGAAAGTAGACTCAAACTTCATAACTAATCTGGAAAGAGAATGGGGGAAATAAAGAAAAAAATATTCCACATTGAATAGAGTCATTGACACATCCACATAAGTGAATTAAGAATGAATTCTATACTTATCTATAGTTGGCTCCCTCTAAAGTTGAGAGACCACGCCCAACGGTATTACAACTATGTTCCTCCTTTTCTCATTGGACTTTAAAGAATGGATCAGAATACTAGTATAGTACCCTTTGTGAGAATCAATTTAGGCCTAGGGTTCTGAAATTACCACCAATAGTTGTAATTATTTATCTTGGAAGTACTGCAAGACAATAAGCTACCACATTTGTAGGATCCTACCAGAGTAAAAAGAAATAAGATAAAATCTAGATGGATGTATTTAACAAGAGAATGCCTGGTTCAAATTCTAATGATACTGAAAGTTTACCCAATCACCAATAATTGTTAGAAAAGGTTGATGAAGAGGAAATTTGTTTCCTTCATCGAAGATCAAAGAGATCTCTGGTGCTCTAGATATGCTTTGATCATCACTGCACAACTATTATAAAAAATATTATATCTTTTTAAATGATGCTTCTATGAATGCTCCTGGAAAAGGAAAGAGAAAAATACATAGTTTTGTAAAATCTGCACAAACCTTGGACTATGACAAAAATTGAAAGGGATGCCATTTATTGTTACAGTGGGATCAAATACCTGTAGGTTAAACTATTGTAGTCCACACATTAGTTATTTGGGTCACTCCATAAGGGCGTAGTTAAACTAAATATAAACAAAAGATCATTCTAGTGGCTCACATTTGAGGTAAGATATTTATATGCTGGATCAGCCAAATATGTAAATGAAGTGTCAGTATCAAAAAGAGTGTCAAATGCTATTGAAATAAGCTATTTTCCTACATAAAATTCCTTCACATGTACATTATAAGCTGGGATGTCATCCAATATGCAAATTTATCACCATGTAGGCCTTTTGAGTGATTGCTAAAAATTTAGTTATGATTATTACAAAACTTTACATTTACAATACTATAAAATGATTCAATGTCATATGATTATCAGAGGTTTCATAGACACATAATGATGAGCTCTTACCATTTTGGATCATTGATTAAAGATGTTTTTTTTTGGTATGAACTTCCCTTATAACCAAAGGGAAACCTTCCAAAGCTCCCATTGCTTGGAAAACACATGGAGATTGTTAGTAATAATTGAGAGAGGGGGGGGGGGGGTGAATTAGTGGCCTCAAAAATTCTCCTTCAAACTTAACCACCAATCAATAAACCTTAGATTATTAAGTCTCTACAAGATGCATGCCATGAAATACTATTACTGATTAACTATTTGTCGGTGTTCTTTGTCTTTCCTTATTCTTTCTTGATTACCGATAAGCAGTATAACTATTTACTGAAACTCAGTAAATAAGCAGAGTATACCGATCAATCAAGTGTTAACTATGTAAGATACAAAACAATAAAGAAATGAATCATACACACATAACACATGAATTTTTAATGTGGAAACCCTGTTAAGGGAAAAACCACTGGGACCGGTACCCCAAATTTTCACTCTTTTAAAGTGAGGCATGTTATGAGCCAACCCTATTAAAGGTTATAAACACACTTTTAAGTGCGACCTTGTTAGAGGATTTTATACATAGAGGTTGTCACTTAGTATTGGGCATCTATTGCTACCATCCTTAAATCAGCCTCCTTCTTAGACTGTCAATAGGTATCAGGCAAGTCTAATGCTACTTTCATGAATCAACCTTTTTGGTACTCCTTGGGATGTACCTCAATATATAGAAGATTGTTAAGTCCTACTCAGTTAAGAGACTTGATGCTTCAATGGTTAAACTGAAACACTATGACATGTTTCTAATACAAATTTGAATTGCAGATTTTCAGATCTATTTAAGTACATTACCTCTCTGATCAATGTATCAATTCAATTCTTTGTGCTCCCCACTTTCTGCTCTATGATGTTGTGCTTCATTGTTTGTTGGTGTCTACAAAATTCCTTAGCTCTTGTTCATCTTGATTAATCAGGATTGTATGAAGTTATTCTTCATCAGTTTCTCTTCAGCATCCTCTTTTTATTCACTCCCCTTAATCCCATTCATAAATGAATTAAGCTTGGCTCTTATATAGACATGATATTTAGTGTTTCTTGATTCTTGATTCTTGGCATGAAAAACAATCCAGCCAATTATATTTAAAGCATAACTCATGTTTTGTCTCATAATTGTCTTCTTGCCAACTGTACAAATCATCTTTAAATCAATCACTTAACTTTGGTCGAATAAAATAAAGAAAATGACTAGTTAGGTCTATCTTTAGCTCTTGCTAGCTAGATATTTTGTCATTTTCTGAACTCTCTATTCGTCGATCACCTTTGTAGTTAGTTGTCGGTGACAACTGACAGTTCCGTTGGTGAGACTCTAGTTAGCTTTGCGATCTCCGTTCGTCGGGCATCATTGGAATTTTACTCATCGGGCAACCTTTTGACTTTTATCGTTGGGCATCACTGTAGTTTTTCTTCATTAGGAAACACTATACTTTAGCTTGTCAGCTATCACTGTGGCTATTCTTCTTTTCTCTAACCGTCAGTGTTGTTTGTCACTTAGTGAATACTTGAATTTTATGTATTGATGAAAGAATAACCTTTATTCCTTTGGTTATTTGAAGTCTTTGGCATTATGTACATGACCATATAGATGATATTAAGTTGACATCAATGACAATATAATACATTAACTGATTTAATGCCTTACATTATCTTCAACTTAACATTGTCAAACATTTAATCAGTTACATGTCATCAATCTTTCCCTTTGTTATTGACGGAAACATACTATATTATCACACTATACTATTTCTAATACAATATGAAATACAATAGTTGAGATTCATCAGACTACCAATCTTTTTGTTCTGTCAACCGATAAATGTCTGACCATCGGTAAGCTCTGTTTTAGCTTAGATTTGATTCTTGTAGCTTTCTATTTCCTAATGTGTTGTGTCCTCTCCTTGTGTCAATTTCTCTCTATTGACTATTCTTCTCTTTTGATGTCTTTTTCTCTTGTCAGCAACTCTCCCTTTGTATAATCTTTTCATACAGTTTTCTCTTCCAAAGGATATAATCTCTCCCTATTGGAGTTTAGATGATAATGGATAATCTCTTTCTATTTCCAGAAAGATTTGATAATATGGATAATTTCTCTCCCTTTGACAACAATGCCAAAAAAATATCTTACAAATATCTGACATTCATGTCAAACAATCATTTTTCTCCATCCATAATATATTCCTTGAATTTCCCTTATCCATCAGTAATACAACAATATGCTCTGGTGCTTGGTTCTGATATATACCTATCTATATATAGATGTAGCTTTGAAGTTCATCTTTTTTCTTGCATCAACATTTTTGATATTCTGATAATATGTAGGTTGATGCAGCCTTTAGTCGTTTTACTGACTAGTAGACAAGGGTTTGAACCCCTAGTCTCTTTCTCAAGTACTCAAATGTATCCTTGGGCAGTGTCTTGGTGAAGATATCAGCCAATTGTTCTTTTGATTGCACATACTCAAGTATCACTTCCTTTGCTTTAACTTGTTCTCTCAAATAATGATACTTGATAGCAATGTGTTTAGTCTTGGAATGCATGACTAGATTTTTGGAAATGTTTATTGCGCTGGTGTTATCACAATAGATAACCACTGGTTCTAAGATCTTCATATGCATACCTTCCAGCAACTATTTGATCCATGCAATATTTGAGCAATTTGCAGAACCAACAACATATTCTACTTCTGCAGTAGACTGAGAGATGCATCCTTTCTTTTTTCTTATCCATGTGACAAGTCTATCACCCATAAAGAATGCTCCTCCAGTTGTTCTCTTCTGATCATCAAGATTACCAGCCCAATCAGCGTTGGTAAACACCATAAGACATATTCCTTAGTATTCTTCAGATATCTTAAAATCCTTTTCACAGCAGTCATATGTTATTTCCTGGGGTTAGTAGAAAATATAGCAACAATTCCTACTACATGTGCAATATCTGGTCTAGTGTGTACAACATACATGCATTTTCCAATCATTGATATGTACAAAGTCTGATTTACCTTTGTTGTCTTGTCCTCCTTTGTTAACTTACATACAGTAGCCATCAGTGTTCCAACTGGTTTGGATTCTTCCATTTTTAATTTTTTCAGGACCTCTTTAATGTATTTGGACTGTGTAATGAAAATACCTTCACATTGTTGCATGATCTATAGACCAAGAAAGAACTTGATCTCTCCAAACATAGACATCTCAAACTCTTTTCTCATCTCATTAGAAAATGATTTGCATAGCATATCATTTCCTCCAAATATGATGTCATCAACAAATATTTCAGCAATCAAAGTGTTAGCATCAATATCTTCTTTAAATAAAGATTATTGTTTTCACTAGTCCTTACAAACCCAATACTTATAAGATAGGAATGAAGTCATTCATACTAGGCTCTAGGAGCTTGTTTCAATCTATACAAGGCTTTGTGAAGTCTACATACCATGTTTCTCTTGTCTGGATCTACAAACCCTTCTGGTTGCTTAATGTATACCTCTTCTTCAAGTATTCCATTTAGGAATGCTAACTTGACATCCATATGGTATACATTGAATCCTTTGAATGCAGCATAAGAAAGTAGTATTCTTACTCCTTCTAGCCTAGAAATGGGTGCAAAGGTTTCTCCATAGTCTATACCTTCCTCTTGTGCATACCCCTTGCATACTAGTCTCTCTTTTTTTTTTTCTTGTGACTTCTCCATTCTCATTCATCTTATTCCTAAATATCCATTTTGTACCGATGACATTCTTGTCATCTAGTCTTGGTACAAGTGACCATGTCTTGTTCTTCTCAATCTTCTCAATCTCATCTTTCATAACACTTATCCATTCTTCATTATCAAGTGCAACATTGACAGATTTTGGCTCAAACTCACAAATTAAACAATTTGAGTTTAAAGACTTACTTCTTCTTCTTGCACCAGCTTTCTTATCTCCTATGATCTAGATCTCTATATGGTTACTTCTTACATATCTTGCAAGTACAGGTACAACTCTTTGTGTATCAGCTTGATCATCATTTTGATCTTCATTCTATTCTTCATCACCTTGCACATTATTTTGATCATTATCCTGACCGTCGATAATTGCAGCCCGACCATCGGTTGCAACATTCTATTGTTCTAGAATTAAGCACTATTTCTCAGGTAGAGTTTTTGTTTCTTCACAGTATACAAACTTGTTGTAGTCCTCTAGTTCTTTTGTGCTTTTCAGCTCATTCTTTTCTAAAAATTCATCTATCTTTACATTTTTACTTTCAACAATTTTGTTAGAAGCCTTGATAAGACATTAATAAGCTTTGCTCTTGGTGGAATACCCTAAAAAGATACCTTCAACACTTTTGGCATCAAAATTTCCATTTCTATCATCCTTTAAGCTATAACATTTACTACCAAATATTTTTAAGTAACTTACATTGGGTGTTTTACCATACCATAGCTCATAAGGTGTCTTCTTTGTGTCCTTATTCAATTGTACTCTATTCAGTGTGTAGATAGTAGTACTGACAGCTTCCCTCTAGAAGATTTGGGTGATGCCTTTCTCTATCATCAGTGTTCTAGCACAATCAACTATTGATCTGTTCCTTCTCTTAGCAATACCATTTTGTTGTGGTTTTCTTGGTGCAGAAACCTGTCTTTTTATACTATGCTCATTACAGAAATTAGTGAATTCTGATATAAATTCTCATCCTCTATCTGATCTCAAACATTTTAGATCATTACCACTTTGTTTCTCTACCATAGCCTTATACCATTTAAACATCTTGAATTCTTTAGATTTATCTTTTAGAAACATAACTATCATCATTCTAGAGTAATCATCAACAAAGAGAATCAAATACCTATCTCCATAATAACTTTTTGTCCTCATTGGTCCACATAGATCAGTATGGACTAATTCTAGAATATTATCAAATGTATGGGTTTTACTTTTGAAACTAGACTTTTTCATTTTACCTTTTTGACAATTATTGCACATGATGTTGTCGGGCTTTGTCATCGTCGATAAGCCTCTTACATTTCTCCTTCTACTTATTTTCATCATGTTGTCAAAATTCACATGAAACAATATTTTGTGCCACAACCATATGTCTTCATTTCTAGTCATTAAGCAAGTGGTGTTAGTATCATTCAGATAGAATAAGTTACCTTTTGTCTATTCACCGGTACCAATCAATCAACCTAATTCATTGAGGATCTTTGCCTTCTTGTTCTCAAATGCTACTCTGTGACTGGAATTATTCAGCTAAGAAACACTCAATAGATTATGATTCAATCCTTTTACCCAATAAGAATTTTCACATTTAATCAGGTTATTCAACATTATAGTTCCTTTATCTTCAACTGGATAAGGTGTATCATTACCCATTCTTACTGTACCACCATTATAATACTCAAAAGTGTTAAAATTTTCTTTGTCACTGGTCATGTGGTGAGTGCAGCCACTATCTATCCAGATTTCATTTTTTCTAACCTTAGATATGAGTGTAGTTTCTTCATACCTTTCATCTTCATCTGAATCATCCTTCACAACCACAAATACCATCTCGAATCTTGATGCCTTCATCAGGTTCAGTGTCAGTATCTTCATCTTTGCAAGCAGCTAGGTAGTTGGCTTTCTTTCCTTTGTCCTTGTAGTCTCAGATATTTCTTCTTTCTGATTGTCGGTAACCTTTGTAATATTTGTTAACACCTCTATCAGATTTCTTCTCAAAATATCTATCATTACTTCTGTCATCTTTTCTTCTATTAAGAAATCTTGCAGCAAAGTGTCCAATCTCTTTACAATTAAAGCATACAAGTGGTAACTTTCCTTTGTATTTACCTTTGCCTCTCTGCATTCTTCTAGCCATAAGTGCTTCTATTTCATCTACATCTTCTTCTTCACTTTTACTTTCACTTTCACTATCTCTTCTGGATGTGTGTCTATGACTTGTTTTTCTTATTCTCATAGAAGACTTAAATGTAGACTCTAAGTTTGGTAAGACACTATTATAAAATTTATTCATCTCAAATGAAATTAGTCTACCAATTAAACTATCAAGAGTAACTGTATTGTTTTCTACTGCTCTCATTTCTTGAATGGAAGAAACTCTAATAGCATATACAGGTAGTAAGGTTCTTAAGATTTTACTTACCACTATCTCCTCTTCAAGTGTACCTCCAACTCCTCATATAGCATTGACTACTTCTTTTATTCTTGTGTTGTACTATGTGATGTCTTCTTCTTTCATTCGCAGATCATCAAACTTTCCTCTAAGGCTTTCTTCTTTGGCTCTCAGAACATTTGTATCACCTCCATGTACAAGATTCAGTTTGTCCCACATCTTCTTTGTAGTTTTCAATCTTTGACATCTTCAAATTTAGGATTAGAGAGTGATGAAGAAAGATCTATAACCATGCAGTTGTGTTCACTCTTCTCTCTCATTTGATCTAATGTCAATACTCCTGTAGGAAATATATATTCACTATCTAGGAATTGAGTAACATCATTACCAATACCTGATAAGTGAAGTCTTATCCTGCTTTTCCATGAAGCAAAGTTGTATTTGTTTGACTTGGGCACATCTCATCTGTTCATCTTGTGATCTTGACTTAGGTCTTGAAACCTTCCTTTCTAAGAACACAAGCTCTGATACCAATTGTTAGTAATAACTGAGAGGGGGGGGGGGGGGGGGGGG
>MU226068.1:11289123-11306988 GCA_018584345.1 Thuja plicata | reverse complement strand
GGGGGGGGGGGGGGGTGAATCAGTGGCCTCAAAAATTATCCTTCAAACTTAACCACCAATCAATAAACTTTAGATTATTAAGTCCCTACAAGATGCATGCCATGAAATACTATTACTAATTAACTGTATGTCGGTGTTCTCTATCTTTCCTTATTCTTTCTTGATTACCGATAAGAAGTATAACTATTTACCAAAACTTAGTAAATAAGCAGAGTATACAAATCAATCCAGTGTTAACTATGTCAGATACAAAACAATAAAGAAATGAATCATACACACATAACACACAAATTTTTAACATGGAAACCATGTTAAGGGAAAACCCACTGGGACTGGTACTCCAAAATTATCACTCTTCTAAAGTGAGCCCTGTTAGGAGCCAACCCTGTTAAAGGTTATAAACATAGTGTTAAGTGTGATCTTGTTAGAGGATTTTATACATAGAGGTTGTCACTTAGTATCAGGCATCTATTTCTACCATCCTTGAATCAACCTCCTTCTTATACTGTCAATAGGTATCGGGAAAGTCCAATGCTACTTTCATGAATCAACCTTTTCGGTACTCCTTGTGATGTACCTCAATATATAGAAGACAGTTAAGTCCTACTCAGTTAAGAGACTTGATGCTTCAATGGTTAAATTGAAACACTGTGACCTGTTTCTAATGCAACTTTGAATTGCAGATTTTCAGATCTATTTAAGTACATTACCTCTCTGATCAATGTATCAATTCAATTCTTTGTGCTCCACACTTTCTACTCTGTGATGTTGTGCTTCACTGTTCATCAGTGTCTATAGAATTCCTTAGCTCTCCTTCAGCTTGATTGATTAGGACTGTATGAATTTATTCTTCATCAGTTTCTCTTCAACATCCTCTTTTTATTCACTCCCCTTAATCCCATTTGTAAATGAATTAAGCGTGTCTCTTATATAGACATGATATTCACTATTTCTTGATTCTTGATTCTTGGCATGAAAAATAATCTAGCCAATTAGATTTCAAGCATAACTCCTGATTTGTCTCGTAATTATCTTCTTGCCAACTATAAAAATCATCTTTAAATCAATCACTTAACTCTGGTCAAATAAAACAAAGAAAACAACTAGTTAGGTCTATCTTTAGCTCTTACCAGCTAGATATTTTGTCATTTTATGAACTCTCTATTTTGTCAGTGACCTCTACAGTTAGTTGTCGATGAAAACTGATAGTTCCATCAGTGAGACTCTAGTTAGCTTTGTGATCTCCATCCATTGGGCATCATTGGAATTTTACTCATTGGGCAACCTTCTAAATTTTCTCGTCAGGCATCACTATGGCTTTTCTTCATCAGGAAACACTATACTTTAGCTTCTCAGGTATCACTATGACTGTTCTTCTTTGCTCTAACCATTGGTGTGCACTCTATCGGTGTTGTTTGTCACTTAGTGAATACTTGACTTTTATGTATTTCTGAAAGCATAACCTTTATTCCTTTGGTTCTCTAAAGTCTTTGGCATTATGTACATGACCGTACAGATGATATTAAGTTGACATCAATGAAAATACAATACATTAACTGATTTAATGCCTTGCATTATCTTCAACTTAACATTGTCAAACATTTAATCAATTACATGTCACCAGGAGATCATGTTGGAGTACAATACCACTAAGAGCAGGGTGAATCAATGGTATACTAATATCAAATGAACTTGGAATAATATTTCAATACTTTGGAGCATAACTATCATGAGAACACATATACACAAAATCAAAAGGGTTGGTAGACATTATTAAGACAATACACCAACTCAAACTTTTAACAAGACAAACATGAATATCAAAGGCAACTTCTATTAAACTAAGATGGAGCATTATATATGACCATCATGAAAATTTTTGGATTAAGATAGGCATCATGAAAACTAAAATTGATAGATCAAAATCAAAGATGAACCTCCATAATATAATGAAACAATTTATGATAAACATTAACTCATGAGCATAAGAATTAAAACAAGTAAACATAACACAATTTCTCTTGAGTGGAAATCTCTCATAGAAAAGAAAAACCACTCAAAAATGCCTCGTTGGCTTAGTTATAAATGTCTCACTAGAAACTCCTCACTCCCTATAAAATATGTCAATAAATATATATGCCTCACTGGATGAAAATCAAGAATGCCACACTAGCTTGTGTTTCTCATTGAATATGTCTCAGATTAGAAAAGTACATAGTTTCATCTCTGTATCATTTTAAAGCATTTCCAGAATATATTATTATTTGAGATTTCAGGAGTAAATGTATATACAACTTCTACACAATCCTCTATTTAGACAACATAAACATATAATGCATAGAGTGAAATTTTATACACAATATGCCCACATCATATATAAAAAGATGTGCCATTTCAAGAAATGTATTCAATTATAACCCGTGAATACTTCTTTTCAAAAGATACACACTAAAACCCCACTTTTAAAAGTTCTGAAAGATATCAACATATTTACATTCTCACTATATTTTTCAGTTTATTCAATCTTTTTATTGTTCACTCCTTATTTCTTCAAAACTGGTATGCATAGATATAACATTCAAATAATAATAAAGTATTTCCTTCATAGTAAACAAATACTTTTTAAAAATACAATCTCAAACTCTAAATCCAAACTATCTCAACAACTGTCATCATATCTAAACAAATTCACAAAATTGTTTCCTTATACCAATAACTGAAGGAGTTTACAACAAGATTACATGTTAACTAAAGAAAAGGATCAAGTAATCCAAATACCCTTTAACCACCACATTCAATGTTTGGATTCAACACAATATCTTTTTTCTAGAACTGTACCCTAGCTTTCACAACTAGGGTTTCAAAATGAAACCACAAACTTCAAGTACCCTCAAACTATTTTCATGTTTTTCCTTAGGGAAAACAAGAATGATATTTTATATGTCATAATGAAACTACAAATCATTTATAATGATTCCTTTAATTTCATAATAAAACCCATGTGCCCAAAACATAAACAATGATGCCTCGACAAAAAAAATCGTATATCGACCACATAATAAGCTCGCGTATGATGATACCTGAATGATGCCATTTTCAAATGTCAACAATGAAGAGTTCAATAGACATTTTGACCCTATGTACAAGGACTTACATAGTAGTAATTTATTTAGACATTTACAAAAAATTCAACCATAATCATTTTAAAACAAGAATCCCAACAATCATATAATTTCTATACACCAGTAATATGTATTCCAAATAGGAGTGTATTTACCATGTGATGGAAGAGTATGTTCATTGATATTCAAAACCAAATACTGTATGAACAAAGATGGAAATTTTTTGCAAAGGGTCAACTGTCACTATAGTAGTGAATCAAAAGCATCAACCCAAAATAGTAATGTAGAACAATCATTTCATCAATTTTCAATGCCACTAACTTCCAGAGTTAACCAACATAGAAATAACCTTCTAATATTGATAGGAACCAAATAGTTTAGCTGAGAGAAAAAATTTATCCTTGTAAAGACACTCATATAAATCTTGTTATTAATAACATATAGAACTTATATGCAGGGTATTGGTAACATATGTATTTTTGTATCAAATAAGAAATTAACGTCTTCTCAGTGAAAGTTGATGAGCTATTAATTGCTTATTTAAAGAGAAATATATAGGTTATAAATACCAAGGTTCAAATAAGGCATATAGAATACTAGTGAATTGAGATGCAATGAATGTGCAACAAGAATATCACTTCATGTTCATACCAAAATACGTCAAACTCATAAGTACACATTATTATATTGAAGAAAATATTTATACCAAGATGATACTAAAACCTGAATTCAAGAGCATGTCAAGAACATAACAGGTAAATTGTCAATCATGAGTACAAAGAACCAAAAAATTAATGCACTAAAATCAATAAGATACTTTTTCATGTATTAGGAAAATGAATTCAAATGTCAATGTACCATAATATCCATGCCAATTCTCTTTCATGTAACAAGACAATGAATGCCGCAATGTGCCATACCAATGTCATGTGATCATATCAATGTTGAACCATACCAATAGAAGGACATGATCAACTAAATACATGAAACAACCAAAAACTTGTGCCTTTGTGTGTCTTTGACATCAATGTAAAAAAATAAGGGCTAATGGATCAATGATAAGAAATCACACGCAATATTTCACATTCAAGCATTCAAGAAAGAAAGTGAATTCAAGATTTGAAGGAAAGCATCCAATATCTAGTCTATATCCTAGCATCTAAGGAAATTTGAAGGAAGTCTTCTCCATTGAAGCAAGCTTGTCATGCCCCGTTTGAGAACCCTTGAGGAAATAATATACAATACAAACACAACATTTTTTGCAAGCTTAATTAATTGCACTAGTAACATGAATCCAACCATAATGCAACTATAGAACACACAAGATGTAATAATGAACGATAAATGACCAATGTGAAAAGGTAGCAGGATTGACATCATCCAAGACAAGTATAAGACCAGTGTTCCAAAGGGTTTCAATACTGGAAAGATAAGGTCACTTGCACAAGGACATAATAGTGCTTAGATGAACATTCATAAGCCTCACAGTTTTCCTTAAACCTCATATCCAAGATCAACAACATAGGAGATGAAGTTCCCTAACATGTATCAAATGCAAGAACAAATCACAAAGGAATGCCCCAAGATTGTGATAGCATCAAAATGTTTAGAAGGATAAAGGGTATCTGAAACTATAATTAATTTTGCCTATACCTAGAGGAACATATGCATGTCTCAATTGTGTTAGAACATATGCATTATTCTATTTAATTATTAATGCATGACAAAATTTAACATATGCACAACAATATCTAACAAATGTGCTAATAAAATACGTATATGTGCTAAAATATTTTGTATATGTGCAAAAAGAATGGGAATACGCGTCACTCTACCCTATAAAGAAAAAAATAAAGGACTAAAACTTTATAAAAATGATGTTTTCAGGGTCCAAACTCCTAGATAAGGTCATAATTAGGTCTAGTAACTGCCTAGAAGGTATTGAGAACATAAAAGAGGGTCACAAACACTTTGATTAAGACCAAGGAAGTATGATTACATCAAATTATCTAATATTATTACTTTTTTTCCATCGAGATCATCATTTCATATTATACTTACTAAGTTATCATCATAAACAAGAAATGCATTCAAGACAACCATACGATAAATGCTCAATTTTTCATAGCCTCTTGTGTTTTACCAATAGTTGGTGTACCCAAGTAGGCTCATTGGGAGTGATTGTCCAAATCAACCCAAAATAGGAACTTGAATCATCAAGTTTGTGTTAGCTCTTTTTCTTGTAGAATCAATATATAGCTATTCAAGCCTGACTCTTAGATTCCCAATTCAGATTCATACAGGGAAAAGACTAATTAACAAGGATATTATCCTTCTTCACTTCGGGCTCCATAGACCTAGACAGGTGTACCTATCTTCAGACTCACTTCTTAACAGTAAACCCTACAGTGGATTAAGGACATTCATCATTCTTCTTTTTAAAGTCCCTAGACTTAGCAAGGCTAACCTTATGTTTCACTCTTCAAGGAATCAGAAAAATGAAATGCATCCTTTGAATACAATCAAACATGAATATTCTCAGAAACATAAATGTAAATATTTAATTTGACTAAAAATTGATGATGAGAACTGCTTATAAAAATTTAGACCAGTGCCTAATCTCGGGCAAAGAGTCCAATGAGATGCAAATCCATAGAAAAAATAATTAATAAGAACACAAATAAAACCCCAGATAGAGTGCCTTACAAACTATCCTCTCATTCTCATATATATGTATCAAATTATCATACTAATACCTAGCTCTCTGGGATTACTCACAAGATTAACTCCTCCATTGAAGGAAACTCACAAGTAATTGCATAGTTACCTTGTAACCAGCATGTTCAGAATTCCTTACAAACTAAACATAGAAGAGCATAAATAGAAGTACAAAAAGACATCATAGATTTGAAACATGAGATTCCACTATATATTATTAATATCTTTCTAATTCAATACATTCAGATAGACGAAATCTTGAAAACTAAACAATAATATGAAGTCTTCTATGCAGCTGTAAACTCACCATCCCTATTACAATGGAGAAAAAACTAGATATAGGAGAAAGGAAAAACAATCCATTCATCGACACCTGTCTGTCCCCAAAAATATCTGCAACTGCTTCAATCTACAACTGTAAAAAACTTGATATGATCTGGACTCAAATGGTCCACAAAATCAGAATCCTCATTCCGAGACCTTTCCGGTGATATATGATACTTCATATTTTGGATAACAATTGCCCTTTGAATCACTTAAACAAACTTCCTCTCCCGTGCAAATTTTTTGAATATTCTGAATATCTTGAAATATTTGAATTTACATGCCTTTTCAATAGTTAGACTAGTGAATTGAAATGAAATTTTATTTAGTATTCTACACATATTATCTCTATTTGGAGACTACTTAGTCTCTAAGTCTCTAAGAGATTTCCTTGAGCATGGTTAGATCTAGAGACTTGGAGACAAGCCTTAGTCTCTAAGTCTCTGAATAGACTTAGACTTAACCATGCCTTGACCATGCTTTGACCATAGTTACCTCTGCATAGTGTATCTCCAAGTCTCTAAAAGATTTGACTAAGCATGATTAGATCTAGAGACTTGGAGACAAGCCTTAGTCTTTAAGTCTCTGAATAGGCTTAACTTGACCACCTCTTAACCACAATTATCATTTTCTCAATGTCTCTAAGTCTCTAAAAGACCTTCTTAAACCTGAGTTTGATCTAGAGACTTGGAGACTACTTTAGTCTCTAAATCTATGAATGATTTTGTTAACACTGATTCGATCTAGAGACTTGGAGACTATTTGATCTGGAGACTTGGAGACTACTTTAGTCTCTAAGTCTCTGAATGATTTTGTTAACACTGATTAGATCTGGAGACTTGGAGACTACTTTAGTCTCTAAGTCTCTAAAATATTTTCTTAACCATGATTTGATCTGGAGACTACTTTAGTCTCTAAGTCTCTGAAAGATTTTCTTGACAATGATTAGATCTAGAGACTTGGAGACTACTTTAGTCTCTAAGTCTCTGAAAGATTTTGTTAACCATGATTTGATCTGGAGACTTGGAGACTACTTTAGTCTCTAAGTCTCTGAATAAGCTTAACTCATTATGAGCTCAAAATAATAAGGCCCACAACTTCCTTCAATCCTCTAGCCAAGGGGTCCATCAATGAGCCTCTTGGCTCTTTCTTATTTCATTATGCAAGTGTTTGCATATAAAAAGACTTCAAAAACCCCACCCACTACCAATGTGGGATAAAAGTCTTGAAGCACTATTGATGTTTTATTTTTTCTAATATTGAGAGGACCGTAACTTTTGATTTGGAAACTGGATTTCTCTGAAATTTTGGCTGTAGAGTACATGAAAGGTCATCTCAAATATATTAAAAATTCAGCCCAATCCAGTTTGTATTTTTTGATAAATGACTAAAAACGTGACTGGTTGTGCTCCCACATTTGCAATTAAAACTTTAGATGGTTCAGAGACTTTGCTTACTTTCCACACTTTGTATTTAGTTCACATGGCTGCATTTTTTCTTCCATATTTGAAATGCTTTCTCACGCCTTATCTATGCTCAACACTTTGCATTTTCTCACACTGGCTTCACACTCACCAAGCGTAGGCTTCTTGCAATCTCATTTGTTTTCAATGCCATGCCCATGCTTCTACATTCTTCAATGTACCAAAATATAGTCTACTGTGCACCTGGATCACAAGACATTAAACTAGCGGTCATTATAACCACCTTTGATATTTATGCAAAATGACCTCATTAATGGGAATGACCTTTGGAACTGGCCTAGAAAATTGACCAAATAATGAGATGAGACCTTGAGACTTGGTGAACTCACAGCCTATTATGTCAACAATCACCCTACAACATATCTTGTCTTGACACTTCCTGTGGTGAGAAATTTTAATCATTAAAGTTGGTAACTTACTAATTTCTGTAATTGCATGCGTCAAAACAAAGGAAACTGATTTTGGAAATGACTTCTTAAAAATACCACATCAATCCCTAAAGCTCTAAAAATCACCATGGTTGCAAACGTTCATGCCCAAAATTAAGAAAACCCATTCACTCATTTTGGAGGTCATTCGACATTAAGATACCAATCCACAAAGTTGACTATTCTACAAAATCAATTCTGCTTATACTGTAAATCTGCATAAATTGCTTTTAGAATTGGCTGAGAAAACTAACTAGACATATTAGCACAAGTATGAAAATTTTCATGGGGGATATTTTTCATGATTAAAATATAGGGGAGCATTCAATTATTCATGAAATTCAACCAGGTACAAATTGCAAAACCTCAAAGTAGGACATTCAAAATTTTGCACTTTCACATTCTGAGAAACTGAATTAATTGCAAAAGGAATGACTTTGGAAGACTATGCAAATGAACTCATGGGGGTCTGAAAATGGAAACAAAACTTATCTTTCATGCCTAAAAAACCTCATCATAATCATTATGTCATGAAACCTTATTCGGCCAAAGATGCAGGTATGCAAAGTAGGTTATTTTATATAATCAAGCAGTGTGCAAAATGCAGATTTGTGTAAACACCTTTAAACAACTACCTTCAAAACACATTAAAATTGAATTTTGAAAGTTGTAACCCACTATATTTACTCAATGATAGGTTGTAAACACATGTCCCAAGTGGTATCTCATGAAAATCATTAGGTCACTTTTTACAAGCATCCAAACTTGACCTCTCATAAAGGATTTTTAGGGCAGCAACTCACACTTAGAGAATTTTTCAGTATACTCACTCCAAAATGTACCTGAACTTTTGGAGTTTCAACAGTTTGGATGCTATATTGAAGTTATAATTTGTTTTCAAAGGTGTAGAGCCTATAGTAAGAGATCTACTTGAAAAGTTGAGAGATTCAGTCCTAAAGGACAAGTGAAGCTATAAGCTGTGCATCAAGTGGTACTAGAGATCGATAAGAGTTCTTAGGAGAAAGACAAGATCTCAGTGGGAGATGGAGAAACCAATCCAAGAATAACACTTGAAGCCTTGCAATGTTGAGATTGGGATAAAAGCTACATTTGAGACCTTAGATAAGAAACAACCTTATTGAGCTTCACTTTGTTTCAAGAATAGTTTTATATTTTGTACTAAATAGGGGAAACCACGTGAAGGTGGAAGCTCATTTGGACCCACCCCCCCCCCAACATCACTCTAAATTCCTTGTTAACATCTAACATTCATTCATTATTTCATCCATTAATACAATGTAACATTCATTAATTATCACACGATAACATTCATTAACACATTATAAAATTTATGAACATTCAATAGCACATAATTAAATTCTTCGACACATATAAATTAGTCATTATCAATTAAGGTAAATAGATGACAATAATTTTTTTTTCTTTGATTTTCTCAATTTTAAGAAGAAATTGTTAAGAGGAGCATCGGTGTCATCATGATCATCTCCCCTCTCATCAAATCTCAATGCATGCCTAGTTCTCTGTTGATGCAAAGGGGGGTCATCTGCAATAACATATAAAAGGGTTAAATTAAAAACATACTACACGACTCACTTTCTAGCCTTTTGACCTCTAGTTGATCTTCCTAATTCAGACATACTACATGACTCACTTTCTTCTTCCATTCCTATATTTCCTTCACTCGAGGAAGACACATCTGACAAATACCTATTTGCTGCTACTTGCACTCCATCAAATGAGAGAGATAGCAAGTAATGCAAGATATTTTGCAAATTGTGAAATACATTAATCTCTATAGGGTGTATTACTTATACCTATCGATCCATGAGAACAGGTATACCTATCTAATGGTTTTTGAGGGTGTAGGGAACAAAAAATGGAGGCAAATTGAGACCAAAAAAGGAGGAAATTTGTTGATTGAGGGTCATGCAGGGAACAACACCTGTCAGTACTTTTATCAAATTGTAAATTTAAATTTTCAACCATTCTTTGAATATAGAAAATGGATGTAATCTTAGAAAATAAAAAAATGTAGACACGACAGATTAATTATTTTGCTATTCTACATTACTTACTATTACAGTGCACGTTCCACCTACAACTTGATCAAGTCTTGTTTGATGATTCAATTTTGTGTTGACTCTCCTGTAGAAGTACATAATTTTGTTTTTAGCAAACTCCAAAAGATTTGATTAGAGAAGGTATATGCACAAGTGACAAACATGCAGATTTGACCAAACACTATTGGGAGCTTGACCCAACAACAAAAGGACTTGTGATGATTTTATCACAATAGTACATCTGTTCCTGGGTAAGCTCCCAATAGTGCTTAGGAAAATTTGCATGTTCATCACCTGTGCATGTACCTTCTCTAATCAACCCTTTTGAGAGAAGAACCTCACCCTCTAAAATTCACCCAATATGTTATTAAAAAAAATAAAAATAGAATAAAATACTTGTTGAGAAAGATCATCATAGGATTATCAAAAAATTGAGATCTAGAGGTAACTCAACATTATAAGACTCTTACATTCAACCTTCATCTCATGCACCTAATAAATAGGAGATACAATACATGAAATTGAAAAATTACATTATAAAAAAATGAGCTAAAACTACCTAAAAAACTAGTACCGAATTTATATACAAAACATGTAACTAATGAATTGTATTTTTCTTCTCATCTTCACTACCAAAATAATCACCCCTTTCAAAACCTTGAATTTTTTGAACACAATTTTTGAGAAACGTTTGCAAGATTTGATCAACTTTGACATTTTGACACCAAATAACTTTGTGACCCTTAAAAACACATCAAATATGATCCAAATATCTCATTTCCACTATTCAAATGCCTATTCAACCTAATTTGACCTATTTGACCACCTTTGAACAATAGGGCCCAATAGGCCAATTGGGTACATTTGTGGCACTAATGGCCATACATCTAATACCAATTACATTAAACAAACATAAAATACTAACTATGGCCTTGAAATGGCCTTACTGCATTGATTTTAATGTATTCTATTCAAGGTGTGTTTATTCATAGAAATTAATTTCAATGTAGTCTACTTTTGGCTACAGATTTCAAATGATTTTCATAACTGCTCTTGGAAAATAATACAAATCATCATATCGCTCTTCATCCAAAGTATCAATGACATCACCTGGTTTTCTAGTTAGATGTTAGAACCGCAAACTATAGTATGCAAGTCCTACATGGAAGCCTTGTGCTTCTCATCCTTGATAAAGACAAAGGAAAGCTTTCAGTTATGGTTCTTTTCTTTTTAAAACATTTTTTCTAATATTTAAAATCACCCAAGATCCTTCCCTAGCCCTATGGATTTGGCCTGTTAATCTAACTACACTATGCAAGTCTAGTTTAGCGACCATGTGCCTGTCATCCTCAATCAAGACCAAGGAACACTATAAGATAGGATTTTCTTTGGCCTTTTCATTAAAATGATATCTTTTGTCCCAAGATACTTTAGATGAAAAAGCATCCTAGGGTCTGAGCAATCTTTTACCAATCCAAACTATTTTCCTTTTTTTTTTCTTTTAGTTGTTTGCATATTAGATTAACTATTGTGTTTGGTTTGTGCAGTGTGCATCAATGGTTTTGGCTTGTGGTTTTGATGCCGAAAGGATATATTTTAGTAACACAAAAACTAGTCATTGAGATGTCAGAGCCACATGGGAATACATTTATCTTCCAAAAATAGAGTATGAAACCTTGTGGAAACACACAAAGAAGAGCATGTTACTCAAGTAAGCTTAGTAAAGCCATGCATGATTCTGTTTGTGCCTTGAAAAGTAGATGATTGAAGAAACCATTTAAAGGCCAGCAAGTGGAAATAAATGAACACCTTGTTAGTTAAGTTAGGTTGTGTAAAATGTCAGTTATGCACAATGACACATAGAGGTGTTCCAAAAAAAACCAAAGAGGTCAATTCAATGGAAATCAATTGACAGGATTTTCAAAGCTTTAGTTTCTAACATGTGGTGCCGCAAGGACCATTTAGTTCCCATATCTATAAAGTAAAAAAAACACCCGTCAATTCAACATAAAATTGGAATTTTCCTACTATACAGGTTATTGGAGTCAAGCTAAAATTGGAACTAAAGTTTGAAATGGAATCAAGACTAAACATGATAGTCGTAGGCACAACTGTTCTTAAAACAAGGAGATAGATTGAAACATAAAGAGTCTCTACCAGTAGATTGTTGGGTTCCATATATTCTGGAGTGTCCTGCAAGGTGTATAGTTTTTCTGCATATAATACTAATAGAGATCTGTTTGTTTTTCCAAGTTCTTCATTGTTATTCCTTAATCTTATGCTTTTTTTTGGCAACTCCAGGCAAATGCTAGTTGGTTGTTCATTTACTATTTGCATCATTTGTTATTAGAGCAAGAGTCAAGTTTTGTAAGTGAGAGTTGCATAAGTGCCAATGTGTGTCTATGTGTGTGTCACTTTGCAAGTGTGTCTCACTTTGATTAGGAGTTATTAGATGTTGGAGTTTGCTAATTGCTTAGTCAGACTAGTTGATTATTCAGTCAAATTGAATGTCACACACCTGATCTAGTTTCTTTTATTTAAATTAATTATGCACTCACCTATTAAAGATGTATGTTCTAAATTTAGTAAATGTATACAAAATTTATTTTCTAAAATTTTAATGGTAGTTATTTATTGTAACAAATCCTATTTAATTGACTGAACATAACAAAAAGTTAGCCAAGCTGAAGTGAATCACCTTAGATTTGGTTAAGGACTATTTGATCCATCATAGTGAAAACTCTTCACCAAATTGTGAACATTTATTGCAAGATTTTTCTAAAGAAAGGGCTTAGTAGCACATGTATAGGTCATCGAGCATTGGATTAACTTTCTCCCATCCAGGTCAATGTTGCAGATGATGAGTTGGTACCTATAGAAAAAAAATAGGTTCTCTCCATCTTGGGAATTTTTTGTTTTAGGTTTTTGCGATTGTGAAGCTTCTCACTTTTGAGAAGGTTTGTGATGATTTTATTGAAGAGATTAGACTAGATATGTGTTAGTTAGAGTGGAAGTGGTGCAGGGAACCTAGGACTTGATTTTTCTAAGGTTGTTTTAAATATAATAAAGTATGTGTTCTAGATCATCCTATGTTTTGTCTTAGTCCATCTTGTGTGGACAAGGATCCTCTAGTCTGTTTATAAACCAAGGATGCCTTACTTCATTGGATTGTTTTGTTTCTAGTGCTTTATGAAAATTTTGTAGTTTGGTTGCAGAAGTGGTTCTTGGGTCTTGTGTACCTATTTTTGGTCATTTCTAGGTTCTTTGAGTCATTTCCACTTGGTGGGATGCTAACTTGTTGGCTTTCTTAGGACTTGTCTTAATATTGTCAAAAGTTGCACAATGTGAAAATATTGTCAATGCAACATTTCACTAAAATGTTGCTCGAGTATACAACTCTGATCCCAATGATTATAACTAAATTTTAATCATTTGGATCAGTTTTGGAGTTGTTTTTATGTGGGAAGAGGATTGTCCAATTGCGACAGAGACAAAAAAACATTCTGGAGCAAATTTTGATAAGATTTCACTATTTTTTGAGGATTTTTCTGAGTTGTGTTGCCGTGTACAGATTCCATATTCTGATCCAGTGATTCCATAAAATTCCTTAATGAATTAACTTTCTTTTTCACTTGTTTTTTTCTAAAATTTCATTTTCGTTTGCTTGAGTTAGAGGGAAAACTGTGTTTGTAAGTCGAAAAACCACAAGAATTGGGGTTGGGTTGGAAGATGTGGCCCTAACTCACTATTTTACCATGGGAAATCGATGCCACTGGGTGAAGAGTAATTTAAGGCAAGGTTCTAATGAATTAAAAAGGCTCAGAGTCAAGGAAGTTGATTATGGGCTTGAACTTTGATGCCCTAGGCTAAATATTGGGTATGTATTTAGCCTGCAAGAAGGAAAAAAATGTGCAACAACAGACCAAAAGTGAACTTGGGACTAATTATTGATTGAATAAAGGTATTTGAGGACCATATAACCCTTCAAAATGATTGTAACTATGATAAGTACCCAAATTTAGACTAATCCATTAGGCCCTAGCTTAATCTGATCACTTAGGCTAATGCGTTGTTGTGACAGTTTAAGGTTGCAGGTTAGAACATTCGCTTGTCACTTTGGGATTTAACCTTATGGTGTTTGAAGGTCTTAAAACTATTGTAAGGAGTCTTGGTTCCCTGTTCACCATTTTCATTTAAGGGAACATTCAGTGTTGCAACCTGATAGAGGAGGAGTAGAAACATTGTGTTTTCTTGTAGATGCAGTTCTTGCAAAGTCTGATCATTGTGGACTGACAAGATTGTAGTGAAGGTACCCAAGGACCTTAATGACACTTTTGATTCCATGACCATTCCCATATTGGAGAAGTGAACATTGTTGCAGGATTAAGGAAAAAAGGTAAAGTCTGAGATTCTATTTACTGTAATACTTTAGAGTCTGATTCGTGGAGTACAGTGAAACCATAGAGGTGTATAGGAAGTGTATGAACCGTAGTGGAAGTCTAGGGTTGTGCTAAGCCAATATTCCATTGTTAGGAATTGACAAGGAGAGAGTATCTCTAGGATAGTGCTAACTTGGACATGTGGAACACTTCAATTTGTGTAATGGAACACCTAATGTAGTGAGTATTCAGTGACTTGTGGCAAGAAAGGAGTTGCAAAAAATTATAACATTGGAGGTTTATGATAATTAGAGACATCATCCAATCCTAGAAAGGAGGGTCAACCTACACTTTTGTTGTGTGCACTTTGCATTAGGAAGAGAGTCAGAATTAATATATCATTGAGAAGTTCATAAAAATTGATAAGAAAGAAGAACCTAGGAGGGTCAAAGGGGAAGGAGGATTCCAATTTAAAAAAAATGATAAGAAAGGAAGATAACCTCTACATTTGGCCACTATTAATGGAGTTACAAACCTCATAGCTTTAGGAATGCGAAAGATGGTTTAGGCCTATACGATGATATCATGAGTGCTCAAAAGAAAATGTTTTGAATTCAATATAGGATAGTCATGGATATGACATCAAATGCATGAAGATAATAGAGATTCATAACATAGAATATATAGTTATAATTGTGATAATCAATGAACCAAAGAGGTATAATAATCAATTATAAAAAATAAAGAAGGATACTAGTGCAGGAGCACCTAGGAAAATCCCTAAATCTTATTACAATTTTGGCTTGTACTAACCCTAGCCAAATAAATAGGTTTTAATTTTACCTTATAAGGTATTTCTAAGAGTTTTCCTAGGTGGATTAGAGTAGGTTCAATAAAACCTAGATGTTTATTTCTTTCTAGTTGTTAGAGCTAGATTAGACCTAAGGTGGGAAAATAGGTTTAAAAGTGTCTAAAAGCCTTTAAGGGTTAGGAAAGGGTAGGCTAGTGCCTAAAATGGTTCTTAGATTAATTATACACCACTCTAGGTCAAATAGAGACCCTTAACTACAATTATTCCAAAAGATGTAATGTTGTCATAATGTTGCTTGACAACATTTAGCAACTTTTTATGTTGCATGACAAAAAAATGGAAAAAAATGGATTCCTTTCAAGGAAACATGATGAGTAGTTTCCATAATGCCCTATAATAATTGGAATGGAATGTTAAGGAAAAATAGATCCCATTTCCTGAGGCATTGTGTGGAGAAGTGTAATTTTTGAAGTGAATGAAAGCTGTGTGTTCTGGTTTTAAGTAACAATGAAGTTGCATTGTGTTGATGAGATTTTGTATGGATTGCATTGAAGAATTTACTGTTTGTTCTACATATTAGCCATAGTCCTAAGTACTTTCTTTTCAATATCATAGTGGTTTTGAGTTCATTTTTTTATCTTGGCAAATTATTTTGTAGACTGTGTAGTTGCTTGAGTAGACAGTGTGGTTTTTAGTTTCATGGCTCCCCCATAGAATCCAACCTTGGAAATCATTTGGGTCTGGATGAATATGGGAGGGGAGCTTATATATAGTGTATATATGCAATTAGGAGTCCAGAGGAGAGATTTTTTTATTTTTATGATCATGCCCTAGGCGAACACTGTGTGTCCAGTTAGAGTTTTGGCATAAATAAATAGTGCATGATTGCAGGGTAACGATTGAAGGAGTGAAACCAAGGGTAGTTTCAGATGCACAAAGATCATACACACACCTCTTAAGAATCTTGAGTATTGAATAATCCATATTGATACATTTTTGAAGAGAAATCAAAGGAATGCACAAATATAGGCAAATTAGCCCTATTAGACCTATATTTCAAGAATCCAATGTACAGATGACCTAGGAACCTAAGACAACACATATCTTCAAGATCTTGGAAAATGATATCTGGATCTCAAGTTAGTTTTTTGGGTTATTTGGAATTTTGGAGAAATAATTGAGAAAAACCCTCTATGTAGGGCTAATTGAGCAATTAGGCCTATTAGGACCAAAAGGATAGTCAATCTTGAACTCAATTGATTAAGGCTTGATGTCCTGTTCCAATGGAGTCAGAAGGATGTCAATTATTTTTTTCAATGATGGATATACACCCCTTGCAACACTAGTGAAGATATTGTGAAGGGTTTTCACTTGGAGTCATCCAAGAAAGAGTGAAGAGTGAAGGTAACCTTATTGTTAGTGATCCCTCAATGTAAAGCACAAAGATACTAACTCTTGGAGTTGAGTTAGGATATTCTTAGGCCAGAAGAGAAAAGACTATTAAGGTCCTAGAAGTGAGCTTAGGATCTAGGGAAGACTAGGCCAAGTAGAGTCCTAGATAAGGGATTGTGAAAGAACACCTTTGAGCATCTCTATCAGATTGGTATCAGATCTTGTTTGATCAAGATTGTGGTGAATGTTCCAACCAGAAGAGTCAGTAGGAGAGTCTACAATGGTGAAAAATGTAGAGTTGGTGAAGAAGGTAGAAGAGAAAGAAGAAGAGAATAGATTTCTTAGAGATATTGGCACAATTGGAATACAAAGTGGACCAAGTGGAAGAAAAGACTGAAGAAGTGAAGGATAAGGTTGAAGGAAAAGGAAAGGAGATTTCCATAGATGATGAAGTACCTAAAGCTGAACCTATCCTTATTGAAAAACCATTATTAAAGGCATTAAAGGATTTGAGTGATAAATCACTAGAAGGAGTTCCTATCTTTAGTGGAAAGATGGAACCAGAGATAGTCCTAGATTGGATAGAAGGACTAGAAAATCACTTTGAGTGTGATGGCATAACTGAAGCTCAGAAGGTGAAATTTGCTAAGGCTAGACTAAGAGGGTCTGCACTCACTTGGTGGAAATTTATCCAAGATGAGAGAGAAGGAAGAAAAGAAGCCCATTTCTACATGGAAGGCTATGGTTACAAAAATTAGAGATGCTTATGTCCTTGAGGATTATGAAATCCAATTTCATAAAAGAAGACAAAGTCTAAGAGAGAAGGACTTAGATGTAAACTCCTATACTGAAGAATTTCAAAGATTATGTATGAGGTATCAACTTGTAGAGGATGAGAAGGTGAAGGTAGCTAGATACCTTAATTGTCTCAAGTGGACTATACAAGATGAAATGAGTCTCTTGACTCTTGATACTATTCAAAAATGCCACCAAATTGCAATTGTAACCACCTGAATTCGGTCTGTCGCAACTATGGACCCTATTTGCCCTAAGTGTGATCATACCCTCGATTTATGTCCAAACGACCCTGTTACTGCTTGGCATAATTCTTTTAATCAATTTAATG
>MU226068.1:11263937-11275016 GCA_018584345.1 Thuja plicata | reverse complement strand
TTTTATATTGTTCTCATTTCATCTTTTAGAGTTAAAATGGCATGCTTTTCCATCATTTAGCTTGTTTTTAAGTAAAATCCTTCATGCTAGGTTGTATTAGTCACTGATTCATAGCATATTCTGAGGGATGATATGTTGTTAATTACACTCCTCCTAGTTAGCAGGCAATAAGTCGATTTTAGTGTGTTCTATATGCTTTTCATGCTTTTACTAACCCCTTTGAGCTAATATAATGACTTATTGAGTGTTTGTGTCATTTTCAACAGGTACCCATTTACACACACAGAACAATAAATGTAGAAGAGAAGTTAAGGAAGAAACAAGATTCAAGCACCACCAAAGGAAGAGGAAAAGGAAGAGACACTAGAGGACAAAGAGGTGGATATGGTGGAAGAAGTTCTGAAATAAAGAGTCAAGGAGAGACCAAGATTCCTGAGAAACAAGAAGGAAGCTCCAACCAAGGTAACTCAAATAGAGGAAGGAACTCTAACAATAGAGGAAGAAGAAATAGCCAAGGAAGAGATAACTATTTTGCAAACATAAAATGTTACCACTGCAACCAGATGGGACACCCTACATACAGATGTCCAAATAAAGGCACTACTTTCCAAGTAAGTGACAAAAGGGTAAACTATGTTCAAGAGGAGACTAGTGGTGGAAGTAAACACGTTGAGGTACCCTTAGAGTCAGAGGAAGGAGAGAACTTAGTGATGAGGAGGACACTTATTAAGGAGCTAGGGAAAGAGGAACCTAGTCAAAGGAGATCACTATTTAGAGTGAAATGAAAGATGATGGGAAAATTTTTTAGAGTCATCATAGACTTAGGGTCTACTGAAAACATAGTGTCAGAGGAGGCAATCAGCAAATTGAAGATAAAAAGAATACCCCATACCAACCCATATAAGGTCACTTGGTTAAACAAAGGACAACATGTCCTTGTCAATGAACAAGCTTGGGTGGACTTCTCCATTGGGAGATACAAGGAAAAGGTGTTGTGTGATTTCCTACCTATAGATGCATGTCACCCACTCCTTGGTAGGACATGACAATTTGACCGACAGGCCATGCATGATGGAGAAAAGAATTCTTATTCTTTCAAGAAGTGCAATGTGAATTTCAAAATACAGTCACTATTAGAGGATGGAGAGATGAATTATAAAGGCCCCAATGTTCTTATGGTCAGTGATAAGGAGTTATTAGAAGCCTTAGAAGAAGGAAAGGGAGTTGGTTTTGCACTTGTATTGAAGCCAAAAGAATAAAGTAGAGACAAGGTAGTCAAGAAGACATAATTGCCTAAGGAAGTGCAGGAGATGTTGCCAAAGTATGAAGGCATTGTGAGTGATGGAAAACCATCAACCCTACCCCCTAAGAGAGATGTAAGTCATCAAATTGAATTTATCCTAGGATCTACCCTTCCTAATAAGGAAGCCTATAAAATGACTCCTTGACAAAATGAGGAAATAGCTAAGCAAATCCAAGAACTCCTAAGCCAAGGTCTCATTAGGAAAAGCATTAGTCCTTGTCCCGTACCCACTCTCTTGGCACCCAAAAAGGGAGGAACTTGGAGGCTATGCATTGACTCAAGAGAAATAAATAGGATCACCATTAGGTATAGGTTCCCTATCCCTAGGATAGAAGACCTAATGGAATTTCTAGGAGAAGCCAAAATTTTCACTAAGATTGACTTAAAAAGTGGATACCACCAGATTAGAGTAAATGAGGGAGATGAATGGAAGACAACCTTCAAAACCACAGAAGGTTTGTATGAATGGCTTGTAATGCCATTTCAGCTATCCAATGCTCCATCTACATTCATGAGATTAATGAATGAAATCCTTAAAGACTACATAGGAAAATTTGTGGTAGTGTATCTATATGATATACTCATCTATAGTAAGACCAAAGAAGAACATCTCTGACATCTACAGATAGTTTTCAAGAAGCTACATGAGGAGAAGTTGATGATAAACTTGGAGAAATGTGAATTCATGAAGCAAAAGTTAGTATACCTTGGGTTTGTGTTATCTCAAAGAAATCTAAAGATGGACCCAAGTAAAGTGGAAGACATTCTCAATTGGCTACTGCAAGAACAACAATAGTGGTAAGAATTTTTCATGGCTTAGCTCAATATTATAGGAAGTTCATAAATCAATTTGTTCTCCTATGTTAGATACTTTTAAAGGTGGAATGAAAACTAAGTTTGTATAGAATGAGAAAGATAACCATGGATTTGAGTTGTTGAAGAAGAATATTACTACTCAACCAATCTTGATTTTTCCAACCTTTTAGAAGTTGTTCATAATAGAGTGTGATGCTAGCAATGTGGCTATTGGTGCTTTCTTGAGTCAAGAAGGAAGATCGGTGGCTTTCTATAGTGAAAAGCTAAGTGAAGCTAAGAAGAAATAATCTTCTTATGACCTAGAGATATATGATCTAGTCCAAGCACTAAGGAAGTGGAGGCACTACTTGCTTCCAAAGGAATTGTTGTCTTTTCAGACAACCAAGCACTCAGTTTCTTGAATTCACAAGATAAGCTCAGTCATAAACATATGAAGTGGGTAGAATATTTGCAGGCCTACACCTTCAAAATTAAGCACAAGAAGGGATTGGAGAATAAGGTAGTAGATGCCTTAAGTAGAAGAGCCCTGACAGTACAAGAGATACACCTACAGAGCATGGGTATTGAGAGCTTCAAATACTTATATGCAGAAGATGGAGACTTTGTAGATATCTATAAGGTATGCCAAGAATACAAGAATCATTTTCGTAGTGAATTCTCTAAATATAATTTGCAGAGTGATCTATTGTTTAAAGGAAATCAATTATGTGTTCCTAGAGGGTCAATAAGAGAAAATATGATTCAAGAGAAGCACAATGGTGCACTTAGTGGGCATTTTGGTGTCAATAAGACCCAAGAATTAGTGCAGAGGTTTTAATTTTGACCTAGGATGAATTTGGACATTAGGAAGTATGTAGAAAGTTGTGTTGTATGTCAGAAAGAAATAGGTACATCTTCTAATGTAGACCTTTACCAACCACTTCACATTCCTAGTAGACTATGGGAATGCTTGAGAATAGATTTTGTTGTAGGATTGCCTAAGACCAAACAGGGAATGGATAACATCTATGTTATTATAGATAGATTAAGTAAAATGGCACACTTTGTACCCTGCAAGACAGTCCATGATGCAAGTCAAATAGCTCACCTATTCTTCAAGGAGTAAGTCAAAATACATGGGTTACCATTGAGCATAGTGTCAGACAGAGATACAAAGTTCATGAGTCATTTTTGAAAGAACCTATGGAAAAATCTAGGAACCAATTTATCTTTTGGGTCTGTATATCATTCCTAGACTAATGGCCAAAATGAGGTAGTAAATAAGAGTCTAGGTAACCTCCTAAGGTGCTTAACTAAGGAGTATGGTCAAGCTTGGGACTAACTCATTGGATAGGTAGAATATGCCTATAATGATACTGTGAATAGGACTACTAGTAAGAGTCCTTTTGAGATATTTTATGGCCTACACCATAGAGGCATATTTGAGCTCAGAGATCTAAAGGATGGAGCCAAGGGTAGTGGCTATGCAGAAGATTTTTCACATTCTATGCAAGAGGTGCATGAGAAAGTGATAAAAACATTGACTAAAAATATAGAGAAAATAAAGAGAAAGGTGGATGAAATAAAAATGGATGTCCAATTTCAAGTTGAGGATCTATTAATGGTCCATCTCAATAAGGAAATATTTCCTAAAGGAGTGCCTCATAAGCTACAAATGAGAAGAATTGGACCATGTACTATTGTGGCCAAATATGGCACCAATGCATACAAGGTGGATTTGCCAGAAGACAGTGGTTTATCTCCTATGTTCAATGTGGAAGATTTGATATTATACACACTAGTACATTTGAGGCCAAATTCTGATGACTATCTATAAGAATTGCAATGCCTATTTGTTGACCGTCTGACATATGCATCCATCAGGGTTATTATGTTGGAAATTGTGATGTAAGTGATAACCGTAGGTATTCCAACCAACAAATCCATTGGAAATCACCTCACTAATAGAAACTTACTCTATCATTTCTTATGGTTCATCTATCGGAATGCCGACAAAATGTGTGGCCTCTCAGACGGACATATTGTTGAAAAATAGAGTCTCTCCGACATTAAATCTCTTGGAATAGTGATGGATATGCAGTGATTGTTCAACAGGAAAATCTGTCGGACGTATAGCTTGTCAAACATGTCTGCCAAAAATGGAGTCTGTCCTGATGACATATAACTGATTGAATGTTTGATAAATGTTAAGTTGAAGATAATGCAAGGCATTAAATTAGTTAATGTATTGTATTTTCATTGATGTCAACTTGATATCACTTGTACGGTCATGTACATAATGCCAAAGACTTTAGAGAACCAAAAGAACAAAGGTGATGCTTTCAACAATGCATAAAAGTCAAGTATTCACTAAGTGACAAACAACACTGATGGAGTGCACACCGATGGACAGAGCAAAGAGAAACAGTCATAGTGATACCCAACGATCAGAAGTATAGTGTTTCCTGATGAAGCAAAACCATAGGATGCCCGACGAGAAAAGTCAGAAGGTTTCCTGACGAGCTAAATAAAGTGTTTCCCGACGAGTAAAATTCCAATGATGCCTGACGGACGTAGATCACGAAGCTAACTAGAGTCTCACCAATGGAATTGTTAGTTTTCACCGATGACTAACTGAATTATTGACCGATGGAATAGAGAGTTTAGAAAATGACAAAATATCTAGCTGCTAGAGATAAGATTAGACTTAACTGGTTGTCTACTTTGTTTTATTTGACCTTAGATAAGTGATTGATTTAAAGATGATTTGTACAGTTGGAGAGAAGATATCTACAAGACAAATCAAGAGTTATGCTTTGAATCTAATTGGTTGGATTGTTTTTTATGCCAAGAATCAAGAATTAAGAAATAATGAATATTATGTCTATATAAGAGACAAGCTTAATTCATTTACGAATGGGATTAAGGGGAGTGAATAAAAAGAGGATGCTGAAGAGAAATTGATGAAGAACAAATTGATGCAGTGCTAATCAAAAAAGCTAAAGGAAGAGCTAAGGAATTTTGCAGACACCAACAAACAGTGAGCACAACATCATAGAGCAGAAAGTATGGAGCACAAGGATTAAATTGATACATTGGTCAGAGAGGTAATGTACTTAAATAGATTTGAAAATCTGAAATTCAAAGTT
The DNA here is from genome assembly GCA_018584345.1 of Thuja plicata. Taxonomy (NCBI): domain Eukaryota; kingdom Viridiplantae; phylum Streptophyta; class Pinopsida; order Cupressales; family Cupressaceae; genus Thuja; species Thuja plicata. The sequence continues at coordinate 11,269,769 of MU226068.1, read as the reverse complement.
GTAATATGAATAGTTCATAATGTTTTAGTTTAACCATTGAAGCATCAAGTCTCTTAACCAACCAGGACTTAACAGTCTTCTATATATTGAGGTACATCTCAAGGAGTGCCAAAAAGGTTGATTCATGAAAGTAGCATTAGACTCGCCTGATACCTATTGACAGTCTAAGAAGGAGGCTGATTCAAGGATGGTAGCAATAGCTACCTGATACTAAGTGACAACCTCTATGTATAAAATCCTCTAACAAGGTCGCACTTAATAGAGTGTTTGTAACCTTTAACAGGGTTGGCTCCTAACAGGGCTCACTTTAGAAGAGTGAAAATTTGGGGTACCGGTTCCAATGGTTTTTCCCTTAACAAGGTTTTCACATTAAAATTCATGTGTTATGTGTGTATGATTTATTTATTTAATGTCTTGCATCTTACATAGCTAACTCTGGATTGATTGGTATACTTTGCTTATTTACTGAGTTTCAATAAATAGTTATACTGCTTATCGGTAATCAAGAAAGAATAAGGATTGATAGAGAAAATTGATAGACAGTTAATCATTATTAGTATTTCATTGTATGCATCTTGTAGGGACATAATAATATGAGATTTATTGATTGGTGGTTAAGTTTGAAGGATAAATTTTTGAGGCCACAGATTCACCCCCCTCTCAGTTATTACTAACAATTGTTATCATAGCTTGTGTGCTTAGAAATGAAGTTTTCAAGACCTAAGTCAAGACCACAAGATGAACAGATGAGATGTGCCCAAGTTGAAAAAAGATAACTTTGCTTCATGGAAAAGCAGGATAATACTCCACTTATTAGGTATTGGTAATGAAGTTACTCAATTCCTAGATACTGAATATGTGTTGCCCACAGGAGTATTGATAGTAGATCAATTGAGAGAGAAGCATGAGCACAACTACATGGTCATAGAGATTTTTTCCACACTCTTTGATGCTGAATTTGAAGATTTCAAAGATTGGAAAACTGCAAAGAACATGTGGGACAAACTGAAGCTTGTACATGGAGGTGCTACAAATGTTCTAAGAGCCAAGGCATAAATCCTTAGAGGAAAGTTTGATGATCTCATAATGCAATAAGGAGAAAACATCACACAGTACAACACAAGAATCAAAGAAGTAGTCAATACTATACGAGCAGTTGGAGGTACACTTGAAGAGGAGACAATGGTAAGTAAAATATTGAGAACCTTACTACCTGTATATGCTATTAGAGTTTCTACCATTCAAGAAATGAGAGCAGTAGAAAACTGTCACACCCAAAAATTCACGCCCAAAAACGCAACAATTTTTTTTTTTTGAAGGTGGAATTAATAGTAATATTATTGTCAAGAGGGTCTAAGGGGAATCATGACTAAGTGTCAACCTCCCTTAACCCTAGACGTCTTCTAAAGTTTTTAGATGCACAAGGTTACATTTAGAATCAATTCTAGGATGATGCTCAAAGATTAAACAAGGTGAGGTTATATGGTTATGCATGTCATCCACTAAATTTATTAATAGAGTTTGATAATGTGGAGGAAGAGAGAGAGACTCCCTATTCTCCATCTCCAGGGTCGTTCGAAAGGCTAGGTATGTTATTAACTTAATGAACTCTGTGTTTAATTAACCCTCTAGGGAAGGGCACTTCCATAATATTATTTTTATAATAGTTAGTATATTGGCCACATATATTGACCACATAAAAATAACATTAAGGGCCCCTAAGGTTTATTTAAAAAACCTTAATTCGGTTCACCCCCTAATAATAATTTCCAATTAAATCATAATTGTTTTAATTAATGACAAGGATAAAACTGGCCCCAAAGAGAAATCATATAATCTTGAAAGTTAAGACTGGATATTCAAGTCAAGGTCTTCGATAAATTTAAGAACGAACTTTAAATTTTTTTTAATAGTTCGTTAAGATGTTTAATAAAATAAATCCTTAAATTACCAATTTTACTATAAAATGAGGAGACCTCCTAGGAAATAAGTAAGGATGTTTAATAAATTGTCTGTTATGATCATTTATACCCTACTGATAAATATTTACTTAAAATAAAGGCACATAGGGAAATCAACTATGAAATTTCTAATATTAAATAGCTAGATGATAAGAAGCATGTAATAAAATTATTAACTTCCCCACAAATACCTATCAAGTAATAAATATTTTTATCCCTATCACCTCTTCATCATTTAATTCATTTCATAAAACAATTAGATGTCTTTCCCTTAAAACACTATAAATCTGAACTTAAATTTACTAGGACTAATAAACATATAATAAAAAAAAAGGTTTCTTAAAAGAAGTTTTCAAATAAATCCCTTTTCTCCCTCTTTTGAAACCCCTAACCCTAATTTGAAATTAGAGTTAGGGTCAAATATGTGAGAGGTTAAAAGTTTATTATTTTTTTATTTCCTTTCTACATTATCTCTCCCCTCCAAACCCTAGTATTCTCTTTTTGCTTGGTTTCTCTTTTTTTTTTTTGTTGCAGGTCAGCCATGGAAGAATGGAGTCCATGCTTGGTTGAATATATATGTATATATTCTAATACATATACATATACATGTTTTATATGTATATATATATATATTAAAATATATATATATTAAAATATGTGTTGCAAACAGAGGGAACTACCATTGTTTCCCCCCTGTCGCCGACTGTACTTATTATTGAAGGCGGGGGTTAAGATTTTGGTAGGGTGGTGAGGTTTTTTGAACAAGCAGCGCTATTTTTTGAATGGTGGCGGTCGCATTTTTTAATACAACCGCGTGCAGGGTATAATGGGTGGGGGTTCGGCTTGGCCAACCTGTGGGTGGTGCCACCCCCACAGCCCACCACAGCGGCGGCACTGCCACCGACTGTGGTGGTTGCACCCACCACGGGCTGCCCCCACTGTCTTAGTACAGTCTGCGGGGTTGGGGTGGCTTCAGCCACCCCTCCCCTTTTTAAATTTTTTTTTTATATAAAACGTGCGTTGTTCTATTTTTTTTTAAAACTTATTTATTATATATATATATATAAGTATATGTCATTTAATCAACAAAGGTTTAAATATATGAAAATTTATTTTGAGTAATAGATTTTAATGAAGAACATACATACACACACACACACACACACACACACACACAAATAAATGAAATCTGCACTATAGTATTCTGCCTATAACTATAAATTCCTTCTCTCTTTTTTTTAAACCAGTTTAGAAGGTAAAAGTATACAGAAAAATATAAACAGATTGATAAGGATGGCTATTTGCAAATTGTGTATATATATATATATATATATATATATATATATATTAAATCTCTCTGTTTATTTTATCTAACTGTTTGGAAATATAATAGCCATAGTAAGAAAACAAACCTTAAGAAATAGATTGATACACATTCCTATATTATTACATTTCTTTTATTTTATCAAACTGTAATACATGTAAAATGTTTGGAAACGGTATAGATAGTAATGTTATTTTTTTTTTGTCCAACTTTTAGAATTTCTTTTCAATAGTATAAGAGTAAATCTTTTGTAGGAATGCAACAACAAAATTTATGCATAAGCATTTTATAGGAACCTTGGGATTATAAGAAAGTATCTAAATCAAAGCTTTAAAAATTTATGCATGAAAGCCATCTATAAACCCTTTTTTTTGAACAAACTCAAATGATGACAACTAAAGAATTTCAAATAGATATCCTTCTTAGCAGCTATCCAATAAATCCTTTTACATAGATAACTTCTTCCTACTAACAAGTAGATTAACTTCCAGCCTTTAAGGCTCTTTACATTGTACTCATTTTCTTTATTACATGGCTAACATAAGCCTCATAGACTTTACATAAAGGTAACATGATGATGAGAGAACTAACAACTAAATTTCCTTTTCTTCTAAGCTTCTTCCACCTTAAATGTGACTTCAATCCTTCAAATATGCATTACAAAATAAGAACAAGGAGAAACTTGAAACCATGGGGAAGCTCTCCACCCAACCTAGGCCTCTTATGAGGCCACCCCCGAGCTTGGGGAACCAAACAAAGGTGGGAAAAATATTCAAACAACCACAACAACAAGAAAAAATAAAGATTTTACATTGAACTCCCATTTCTCAAAGGCTTACACAAAGGATCAACCAAGGATCCTTCTTGGGGTGAAGTGGACTAAGTACCCAAGGGAGAAAGCCATCCCATTACATAAAAATTTCAGCCTTCACATGGCTGTCCAAAACATACTCACTTTCACATTTTCAACTAAAACAATATCAAACCCTTATGACCCCCAATGAAACACAATGAGGGAGGCTTCATGGAGCCCATACTCCATGCTTTTTCCCTCTCCTCCTTGAGGAGAGACTCTACACCAAGGGCTGTCATAACTCCTCCACCCCCACGACTACTCTTCCCTCCCAAGGGTGAGTGAGTCTTGATACTCCCATTAACAAAACAAACAAAGAAAAAACAAGGGGAAAACTTTGCAACAACATCCAACACTACATTAACAACAAGATTCATGGCTTTTCCAACAATCCCATAAACACAACAACAAACATATACAAGAGCACATAAGATTGCATGAGAGAAAAAGAGAGCATAAAATCCACCAACCTAAAATCCAATCTTAAGGAAGAAAGTTGTAGAAGAGCTCCTTTTTAGCCAAATCCCTCCTTCCAAGATCTCCAACTCTAACAATGTCCCTAAATTTGGGAGTGGGTGTTCAAAATCTCCAACTTGGAGAGTTCCCACTAAAAATCCCTCTAGAAAGCTCATGGGGAGAAGAAAAGTTCTCTAATTGGTCCCTCTTCCCTACACTCTTACACCATACCAAAAATGGAACTAAGAAAGGAAGCTTCAAAAGGGTGAAATATGTCCTAACACAAATGTGGAAAGATGTTCTACCCAAGTCAAGCCTCACAAGAGTTGATTTTCGTCCAACTTTGGAAATCAACTTTTTGGAAGGGTCACATGGTCAAATAGAGGCTATCCTAGGTTTAAAAAGGCCCTTAACTATTGGTATAACAAGTGGGCTACCTAAAAATGACCCCAAAACACCCCTGGACACTCCACAACCCCTCTAAAAGTCCACTCTAAGAGTAATTTCGAAATCACAATGAGGTGACCACACTCCCATCTTCCAACCCAAGGTATTCATATGGGGATTTGCCAATGTACTAATCTAGGTAGGTGGACAACCATTCCCAAGTTGACATGTCATGGCCTTAAGTACAAAACACAAGTGTTAAATGACACACACAAAATTTACACATCACTAGGCCATGTCATATCCACTTAGGCAAAACTCACAAAGAATTTAGAAATAAATTAAAGGATTACACTACCACAATCATCCAAATACATTTATGAATAAAATTACAAAATAATGAGGTCTTGTCTTTTATTAGACGCAACCTTGGCTCAAACCGAGTTCACATTTCCCTTTGTTTTGGTTCCCCGGATAAAATACCATGGTTTCTTACTTGCACACTCAATTCAAATATCAGTAGTCTGAGGAAATAAATATACATCATAAGGAATAAGCAATATTTAGAATATAAGGACATCATCAATATACTAAGTTATTACTAAAGATCACAAGATTACATAATTCTCATTTTAAGTATTTATCATAAGGTAAAATTCACATTGTAATAAATTGAAATTCAACATCTATATCGAATAAATCCAAATCTCATCAATAATCATATCATAATTATAATGAGTTTCCAAATCAATAGTCTCAGAATAAAGGTCCATAATAGAAAACATAATATAGTCCATAAGGTGCATCATAAAGCATCATGTGTCCATACATCCAAAATAATCAAATCCATG